>CM035434.1:5987524-6002524 GCA_020310875.1 Ceratopteris richardii
ATTAGACATGTGGATGGAGAAAATGAAAAAAGAGTACTTAAATGTACCAGAAAGTAGAGGTATTAAAGACACAGAAGGAGACACAACAACTGTGAAAACAAACATTTGGAAGCTAATCAATGGATTGTTGCAAACAATATCCTTTTTACACACTTGTAATATTTCCCACAACAATCTTCACCTACGCAACATTTTGTTGCATTTTGAAGTTGAGCATGTTTATATTGGATTATGTGATTTTGGTAGAGCAACATATTTACCAACCAAAAAATGTTTGTCGAAGCTACCTGATTTGGAAATATCAACTAAAAATGATCGGAGCCGAAAATACTGGTGGATTGCACCCGAATGTATATCCACAAGCCTCCACCTTTTTAACAAAAGTCAAGAGACATTTACGATTTCGATACTCCTATTGCAACTCTTGAAATATATAGATTTAAATTGTTATCCCATTGATAGAAATGGGATTTACAAGTTCAGATATGCTTTAGAACTAGCTTGTGACAGAGATGTATCAAAAAGAGTAGACGCACATGAACTACTAAGAGTATTTTCGAATCTTACTCGATATGGTTTAAAAATATCCATGACTGATGAATTAAGACCATATTGAAAATGATTGTATTCAGTTGAACTATATGGATTAAATCTTATAGATTTATTTACATTAAGTGAAGTAAATATTGTGGACTCATTTGAACTATGTGGATTAAACTAAGTGGTATCATTTGAGTTCAATGGATTAATTGAAGTGGTATCATTTGAATTGAGTGGATTAAATAAAGTGGTATCATTTAAATTATGTGGATTAAATGAATTAAACTCATTTGTAATAGATAGATTAAATGATGTGGATTCATTTGAATGATGTGGATTAAATTATGTGGTGTCATTTGAACTATGTGGATTAAACTAAGTGGTATCATTTGAGTTCAATGGATTAATTGAAGTGGTATCATTTGAATTGTGTGGATTAAATAAAGTGGTATCATTTAAATTAGTGGATTAAATGAATTAAACTCATTTGTAATAGATAGATTAAATGATGTGGATTCATTTGAATGATGTGGATTAAATTATGTGGATTAATTTATGTGGTGTCATTTGAAATATGTGAATCTATTGAAATAGGTTCATTTGAACTAGGTGTTGATACATTATTAAATCCACTATAAGGGTTGTTGAAAATTAGATATTTGTGCTATTCTGATATTGTTTTGTGTATGTTTGTATGTATACGAGCTCCTTTTAGTCTGTTGGATCACGTGAAATAAGGCTCGAGCTTAAGTTTGAGCCTCTAAACTTCTCCAATGAAAAGAAAAGTATATGAAGTTTGAGTTTGTTATGCCACAATATATATTTCGAAGCTCTAAATTTTGATTGTGTCACATAATATCACGCTCCAACTTAAGTTTGAGCCTCTAAATCATATCAAGTCTCAGTGTGATATGAGGCTCCTTATGAGGCACCAATCTTGAGGAACTCTGAGGCATTCAGACCTAGGTGAGACTTGAACCCTAGCTATATGCCTAGGAGTATAAGGCACATCCGCTAAACCATGCCCGCTCGATTACAATAGTATTCTTAACTTGACACTATTTTGAAATTTGAACAAAGTATGCTCAAACTTAAGTTTGAGCTTGTCAAATTAAAGTGTCTTATGTGCAAAAGAACAAACAGGCTTGAGCTTAAGTTCAAGCCTCAGTTTTGGGAGGCTCGAACTTAAGGTCGAGCCTCTCAGCTTTTCTAGGTCAAGCCTCTCAGCTTTTCTAGTTATATCAACTTTAGGATTGTTGTGTCTTATATGCAAAAGAACAAAGAGGTTCAAACTTAAGTTCCAGCTTCAAAATCAATTCAATTTTGGGAGGCTCAAACTTAAGTTCGAGCCTCTCTACTTATTTAGCCATATCAAGTTTAGGATTGTTGGGTCACATGATATCAGGCTCGAAATTAAGTTCGAGCCTCTTAGGTTCGACCCTGTCAGGTTCAATGCTTATAATCATATCAAGTTTGGGATTGTTTACTCATATGATCTGAGGCTTGAACTTAAGTTCGAGCCTCTGAATTTTGACTTATAATCATATCAAATTTGGGATTGTTTACTCACATGATATGAGGCTCGAACTTAAGTTTGAGCCTGTGAATTTTGATATTATGTCATTAGAGTCGAACCTTTCAGGATCAAGCCTATAAATCATATCAAGATTGAGTCTGTTGTGTCACATGATATGAGGCTTGAACTTAAGTTCGAACTTCAAAGTTTTGAGTCTATTGTGTCCCTTAATATCTGGCTCGAACTTAAGTTCGAGCCTTAGAATCATATCAACAGTCAGTCTATTGAGACACATGAAATGAGGTTTGACCTTTTTCACCCATATCAAGTTTGGATTGTTATGTCACATGATATGAGGCTCGAACTTAAGTTCGAGCCTCTCAGGTTCGAGCTTTATACTCATATCGAGTTTGGGATTGTTTCATATGATATGAAGCTCCAACTTAAGTTTGATCCTCTAAATTTTGACATGATATGAGGCTCAAACTTAAGTTTGAGCTTTTGAGTCTATTGTCTCCCTTAATATAAGGATATATATATATATATACACACACACATACATACATATATATACACGCTTACATATATATACACACATACATATATATACACACCCGTGTATATATATATGTGTGTGTATATATGTGTATACATCACATCAAATCGAGATCGAGAGGGGTCCGGCTAGAGGAGTCCCTCAAGAGGAGAGGTGGTACCGAGTATGCCATTCATAGATAGAAAGTGTGTATACAACAGTCTTCATTGGGTAGCTTCAAGTTTCATCACATCAGCTCGAGATCGAGAGGGGTCCGGCTAGAGGAGTCCCTCGAGAGGAGAGGTGATGCCGAGTATGCCATACATACATACATGCACACATACATATATACAACAATGAATATATATATATATATATATATATATATATATATATATATATATATATATATATATATATATATATATATATATATATATATATATATATATATATATATGTATATATATATATATATACATATATATATACATATATATATATATACACACACACACACACACACACACACACATATATATATATATATATATATATATATATATATATATATATATATATATATATATTGTTGAAGTATGGGGAGTAACCAACCCAAACCGCCTCACATGGAAGTGAGGGGCTCTTCCAAGAGGAGTTGCAAGAAGTGCAAGCAACGCACACACACCCACGTCCATGAACAATGGCACCATGGCCAACGTCAAAAGGAGCAAGGGAGGGCAATGCTCACACACAAGCCAACCCCAAATGCCAAACCCACACACATGGATCATCGCCTAGCACACAAGGAGAAATGTGGAAGCCAAATGACACCTTCTTCCATTACCAAAATGGAGGCCAAGGCCATGGCCAAGGGACCCCCTTTTACAAGAAGTGAGCCTCTACTTATAGGCTTTGCATAATTCCCCATGTGCTCATTTGGAAAAGTCAAAAAAGGTGATTCTCTCTCTAACTGCCAATCTTTTAGGATATTCTAAAGATTTGAAGCATCTCAATCTCCAAGAAAGGCATGCGTGGATTTTCTACGTGGGGAATCTCTCTAGAAGGTTCATAAAGGTGAGAGAGTATGAGACACTATCCTATAGTATGAAGAAATATTAAAAAGGGGTTTAGGAGAGTGTTCATATGGACATCTCCTAATTTACAAAAGAAGGGATTTTTATGAGGACTAAAGGATGCCATAGCATGAGAAAAATTATGGGCAACCCTTAGAGCAACACTCCTCCCCCTCCTAGACTTTGTCGTCCTCGACAAAGCTAAGAGAAGAGCATACATAGCTGAACTGACCCAAGGTAGAGTCTTTCAAGTCTGAAAATCTTCATGTCTTCAAAATCTGCAATACTTCAATCTGCCAAGCTTCAAGCTGCAAGTCTTCAGTCTTTACTTCAAGCTGCAAATCTTCAATCTTTAGAGCTGAGCGACACAATCCCCTTGGGGGGCAGTCAGCCCAGCCATTCCTCCCATTCTGCAGTCCTATGTAAGGCTGGAAATGCCTTCTTCAGCAGCTCCCCAACCTGAAATAAAATACAAAAAGCAAGTAGACTGCATCTAATAATGAGATAAACATTCACTTCAAATTTAGTTTCCACTTCAGGGGACATTAAGTCAGATTAGCTCTTCAAGTTCTCATAATGAGTTTTCCTTTTCCTCCAATTCATAGAAGCATTTATCAAACAGACCAATAGTTATCCCCGAAAATTAGGAGCCTCAGGTACCCTCCTCTTTGACCTGTACAAATCTGAATAATTTCTGAGCAAATGAAGATCCATTCTTCATTTATGTGGTTAGAAAGTAGAAAATCAAAATCCCCAAAGGATCTGACCACGCTGAAGGTGTATTGATGATCATCAGAGTCATTCAAGCAATATAGATCTTTATCTGTATAGTGCATAAATGCCAAATAACGAAACACAGTAGCTATGAGCATAAGGTTCATTTTGCACATGCAAAGCTGCCAATCTTCTGAGCAAACAAGTCTTTCAATGAGAGAACAATTCACAATTTTGATCATAAGAACAGTTTGAGTATAGGGAGTCTAGTCTCAATCTGCAATGAGGATAGACAAACAACATCACCCCCATATTACCAAAAGATCTGTGAGATATGCCTATATAGGTGAAGAATGAATGCCACAATCATGGATATAGGCAAGCCTGTCATTACTAATCAGTGTAGAGACATACAAAGCTCATGATCAACCTCATTTACAACCCTTACTCTTTATGCAAAGATCATCAAAACATATCATGAAGTAAATTATTCATGGGCCAAGACTTGATCTAGTCATTATATAACAAAACTTCAATAGTTAAGACTCTTCATAGCGATGATGGGGGTCCCTCTGAGAAGAAACCTAATCTAGGCATACGAAGGTCGGAAGGATGTATCCTATTCACAATTCCCATGAAGGAGGTCAATCACTCAGAGCGGCCTAGTGGGTCAACGAACCTTGATGCCTGTGGACATACTTGCAGCACATATGAGACTCAATTTTGATGCATCCGATTAGGATTGATATTAGAAAGATTCAACCATCATGAAGAATAAGGTTATACATTAATAGAGATCCATATAGATTAGAGACTGAGACACAATTTATACTCAAACTGTTGTGACTTTTAGTCCTAGAGCCTGGTCTGAACCCATGTAGTCTTCCCCTTAGCACAGAGATCATAAACAGAGTGCAAGGGAGTCAATCCAATGTGTACATATTATTGAAGCTTCTGAAAATGAACTTCCTAAACATGATATTGTGCTTAGAGGTGATGTAAAAAAGATGATCTTTATCGTTCCTCAGGCATTCATTAGATGCAAATAGAGTTCCTTAAATGGACTAGATGTGGTTTGCCTACTTGCACTCATTCACAAAATACAAATACTCGTTCATGTGTGATGGATTACTTTTGACAAGTATAATTGTAGTCATGATTCATATAGTTTACATGGTGTAATCGAGATAGATAAAGTGCAATTCTAGTGAAGCTTGTGACAGATTGTGTATGGAAGCATAGAGGCAACCAAAACAGAGAAGTAGGGGAGCGTGTCATTCCCATTACCCCCTTCAGACAGACTGCACAAGAAATGAGCAAAAATAGCTTAATATAGTCAGAACCATTCCCTCATGAGAAATACATAGGAAGATTACCCTGCAACATCTCCAAGTGATCTTCAGAATAAAAATGTGTGACCAATCATGAGTCAATAGATGATTCAACAGAAAGAAAATTGTACCAAGGATGTCAAACATAGCATTTGTATATTATTTGTAGTATCTTGCTGGACTGGTGAAAGTAGAGGATTTCTAGACATAGATCAACTCATAGTGAAAGAATGTAAAAACTTTTATGTAATTTGAAGCACAAAGTCTGTAAAACTTAACCTTATTCCTCAGACATGCCTTCGGTGCATTTAATCGAGCGCATGCATTAGATGTCAATAGTGCATAGTGTTTCAACACTCATAAGTGGAAGACTAAATAAGTCCTACATCAGTGCCTTTCCCAAACCGTGTTACAATCAGTGGAGGTATTGTGTTGATGGGAGTTTATCCAGGGTACATGAAGACCAACAGATCCGTTTGCTTTATTTCAGTTTACCCCAATGAATTATCAAGAAAGTGCACACCGTATTATCCATCAGACACCATCAATATGTCACATACACATCACCTAGCTCTGAGTAGTATGGTAGAAGTATGCCCATCCCTAAGTTACCATAGCTACAATCTGCCAGATCTGGAAGCATGAAAACAATAGTCGGAACATGGCATTCCTAAGCCCCCTATCAAAGAGCAGAAACTGAGCATCAACTGGCAGAATGTGCTTAGCCATCCATAACCAGTATGAGATGATAAACAGGGCTCCCCCGAGAGTTTGCGGTCCAAGGGTCTTAAAATGAAGAGAAACCGCAGCTTAAAAAGTAGGACATAATCCAGTTCAGCAAGGAAGAAAGACAACGCCGCCATTCCGTGAAGCTCCAACGCCTGGAAACTTAACCAAGTGGCACCTTACTTTGAGTTCACAAGAAACTGAGATAGTCAATGAAATAACTGACACCAAAATACTAAAAACATGTTTGCATTGGCTTTACAGACGACATTCGAAGACAAAATAGAGTGAGGAATGCATACTTTAAAGTGCTTTGCAAGACATGACAGACTGAAAAATTTGTTTATTGCAGCCATAGAGTATATTGGATTTCACAAACCGGTAGAGTCCTACAGTTTTTCTCTTTAGATCAAGTATTTAGTTATCTTCCAAATCTTTCAAATGTGGGCTGCAAGAGGGGCATGACAGACAGCCCAGACCGGAACCAAAAATCAAACTTCTTACTTTAAAATATAGTATGGCAGGATGATTATCTGACGCCAATTACACAGAGGAGATAACTTAAGGGACAAAACCTTACCCCTCCTTTGGTAGTCATTCGAAGGGCAAGTAGGACTAATGTTAGGGTCCACCAACATGAATTCGATTTTTCACAAAAAACAGTTCGATGATTCGTCTGATACAGCCAAACTCTACAACCGAATGAGTCGACGGACAGGCCCCAAGATCAAAACCGTTACTAAGAGAGGTTCCCCCCCCCAAAGTGTACATAATCAAAAGCGATTAGTACCACACAGCAGCGGGGAAGATATCGTCCTCACCAGCAGGTTCCTTAGAAGTCGAAGGAGAAAACACTGGGGAATGGCAATCCCGACATGAGGAAGCACGCCCACATCAAAGCACAAAAAATGCATAGCTGGGCTGGGGACGTAGAAGAGAATTGACAGGATTTCACCAGACAAGCTCCCGCCTTTGCACACATGGGTTTCCAGATATGAACAGAGGGCTCGAAATGGTAGTTTCGAACGACCCTTGAACATCAGAGAAGGTCCGTCAATACCACCATCATAGTAGCTGATAAGCGATATGTAGGGAGAGCCTATCCTGACTTCGAAAAATATTCCATAAAGGTTTGAGTAGTCTGCTCCAACTACGAAGAGAGACCTGCAGAGGAGCAATACTCCAACCTCGAGCAAACATTGACGAGGAAGATGGGCGACACTCAGAGAAAGAAAGGTGGACGGATGGAGAGAAATGGTTCCCCAACCCATGACGCACGTTACCACGATTAGATGTGAGAGAGAGGGGGGGGGGGGAAATCACTCCCATCTTACCTACCTTCATTTATGCATCTTTAAGTCTTCCAACTCATGCAAGCCAGGTTCGTCTAACAGAGAGTACAAGGCGAAGGCAGAGAGAGAAGGCTTCCAAGTTCCGATTAAAACATTCACCTGACGTTATTTTCCGAATTTGAATTGAGGGAGGGAACAAGAAGTACCACCCATCCCTCTACCCAAGGCAAACACCTATTTCAAGAAATGAAGAAAATGAGGGGTGATGCCAAGTGAGTATGTGTATGTGGAAGTGTGAGAGAGAGAAGAGGGGGTTAGGGGGTGTTTTTGTGCAACAAACAAAAATAAAGAACTAAACTACTCAAAAATTAACAAATAAGAGGTACCCTAGGCCAACCGAAGGCCACACGGATCCACAACTCAATCCAAGCATGAGGTGCATCCACCAAGTGTAGGCACGGCAATCTTGAAAAAACCCAACAGTTGAAGGTCGATCATCCCCGGCAACGGCGCCAAATTTTTTGTTGAAGTATGGGGAGTAACCAACCCAAACCGCCTCACATGGAAGTGAGGGGCTCTTCCAAGAGGAGTTGCAAGAAGTGCAAGCAACGCACACACACCCACGTCCATGAACAATGGCACCATGGCCAACGTCAAAAGGAGCAAGGGAGGGCAATGCTCACACACAAGCCAACCCCAAATGCCAAACCCACACACATGGATCATCGCCTAGCACACAAGGAGAAATGTGGAAGCCAAATGACACCTTCTTCCATTACCAAAATGGAGGCCAAGGCCATGGCCAAGGGACCCCCTTTTACAAGAAGTGAGCCTCTACTTATAGGCTTTGCATAATTCCCCATGTGCTCATTTGAAAAAGTCAAAAAAGGTGATTCTCTCTCTAACTGCCAATCTTTTAGGATATTCTAAAGATTTGAAGCATCTCAATCTCCAAGAAAGGCATGCGTGGATTTTCTACGTGGGGAATCTCTCTAGAAGGTTCATAAAGGTGAGAGAGTATGAGAAACTATCCTATAGTATGAAGAAATATTAAAAAGGGGTTTAGGAGAGTGTTCATATGGACATCTCCTAATTTACAAAAGAAGGGATTTTTATGAGGACTAAAGGATGCCATAGCATGAGAAAAATTATGGGCAACCCTTAGAGCAACATATATATATATATATATATATATATATATATATATATATATATATATATATATATATATATATATATATATATATATATATATATATATGTATGTATATATATATATATACATATATATATATATATATATATATATATATATATATATATATATATATATATATATATATATATATATATATATATGTATATATATATACATATATATATATATACATATATATATATAGATATCTATATATATACATACATATATATATATATATATATATGTATGTATATATATAGATATCTATATATATACATATATATATATATATGTAGATAGATAGATATATATACATACATATATATATATATATATATATATATATACATATATACACACACACATATATATATACATATATACATATATATATATATATATATATATATATATATATATATATATATATATATATATATATATATATATATATATATATATATATATATATATATATATATATATATATATATATATAGGTGAAAAGATCACTTTTGCATTAATGTAAAATAATGTACAAAAAACAAGGGAAGGCAACTCCTTCTCCTTGTGTGCTACTTCGTACTAACATGCGAAGACACCTTTATCACCTAAGACCATCAAATTGTATCCAAGAAGGCAACAATTTCTGATTATTGTTCAGCTGACATGACATCCAATGCTCTCATTGACACAGGAGCTGCCATAAGCTGTATCAAACTTTCTTTGACTCAAAAACTCAAGGAGGAATTACGTCCATTGATGGCACAGTTGATAGGAATAGGAGGAACAATTACTCAATGTATAGGTGAAATCACCTTACCTCTGCATCTTGGCAACAACACTATGGAACAGAAGCTATTAGTGTGTCATGATCAGGATTTACTCGAAGATGTAGTGTTAGGTCAAGACTGGATATACGAATATGAGGTGACCATTCAATTGGCTTTAGGATACATCTCAGCTAGGATAGGACATCGTGAAGTATTCAGTTTGCTAGACGAACGACCAATCAAAGCTGCAAGCATCGAGCCAAAAATTCACTCTAATGAACACAGTCATGAATGTATGTTCACTAGCACAATAGAAACCCCTTCATCAAGTACTTCATGTGAGGACACACTGAATCCTACTTGCATACCATCTTCTAATCTAGCAAGTCACAAGAGTGTCATTCAATCTGGAACCAACCTCAGTGAAGCACCATGCACAAGAGAGAATAGTCCTCTGAGTAATCCAGAGTCTGTACCTATTAGAATATACCCTATTCCGTACACTAAACAAGCTTGGATAAGAAAGGATCAAAGGGATGCATATTTTCAACGACAGAAACATCGTCGACATCAGAACAACCAATCAAACAAGAAGGCAAATCATTTTGAGCACCAAAGTCAACGAGGAAGTGCTAGGATATGGATTCCAAAGAAAGTAGTAGCCGCCGAACTGGATCGAGTGCAAATATGGATTCCAAAATCATGTGCTCCAAAGAAGCTAAACCAAAACGATGAACCACTGCATAAGGAGAACCAATATGGTCTAAGGGCAAAACAGCCAAAGAAGAATAGCTACAGGAAAGAGAAGGAGTCTGCAGTTGCAACACAAGCCAGTCCGAGATTCAAAAAGCAGATAGAGCAGACATACAACATGAGAAGCACCACATTCATCAGGAATGTTCGGGATACAATACGTCCCAACAGAGTAAAGCAGATTTGGGTGTCGAAAGACAAGACAAACTGCATGCATCATCCAACTACTTCAAGTTGCACACAATTGGAGTTATCAGGACCCAAAGTATGCATGATAGGGCCACATTACAAGGCCAAGCATTCGGCACATCTTTCTTCTATTTCAGGATAGTCGAGCACATTTTCCTCTTGGGAAATAGGAGAGCACGTGTACATACATTAAGAAAATCACTCAAAAAATAATAACCGCTTCGGCTATGACCTAACTTTTCTGTTTTTCTTTTCAGATGAAAATATAAAAATATCTAAAATATGGAAAAATCCAGGTATTACCTTTCTCACACCCACGGGAAGCACGACACCATTCACGCGGAGAGTTGCCAATCTAATAAAGGATAACTGAAGGATGATTTTAAATACTATTCGGTGACTAATTACTGCCCTCAATTGAGTGCAGATGGCATCTCCCAATTCTGAAGCTGCACAAGAGTAAGAGGTGCAGCTTCTTCCATTGGAATCAATAACGAAAGCAAGAGGCCATTGGTTTCTGGATGACCAACCAGTGTCAGACCTTATTTTCATGGCCACAATCAAGATTATGGATAGGGATCACTACTTCCCTATTATGTCGCAAGACTTCAAGACTATAATACAAGGATTACCGCATATAGAGGATGTGTGGACACAGGCAGACATAGAGGCATTTCTCAAATTGCCGATTTATCTACCAGATTTTCAAAGATGTACACAAGTGATGAATACACTGCAGCCTGCAGCGACGAAGATATCAGTTCCTGAAGCAAGAGTATTGGACAAAGTAGGCACCTGGAAAACCATTCAATTCAGACATGAGATAATCAACAAAGCCTTCGGATGGAATCAACAAGGGATCACTAATGTCAAAGAGGATTGTCATGATCCTAAAAAAAGGTCCTTTTTGGATATCAACAGGATTGATATTGAAGATGCTGTCCGCCTAGTGCACCAACATTTTTGTTTCCCAAGTATGCATAGATATACTGCACCACAAAAGTTTGTTGTACAACTACTATCTCATGCAATGAAACAAATTGGTAATAAAGTGAATATGACTGGTTATGTCCAAGAGAGATTATTTGAAGCCCAGAAGAAATGGGGTCAGAAGAAGTTTCTAAATGGGAGTTCGGCTTTGACATTACTTATATATGAGGCTCTTGAGATGAAAAATTGCCTACGTGAGATGCCAACCTCAGAAGGGCTAGCCAAATATGCCAAATTCGCTACGGTCCCAAAGAAAAAGAAAGCAACTGCTGTAGTTGAAGAGGCAGGAACCAGTTCACAGAAACCCATGAGGGGTACAAAGCGTCTAAGAGAGGAAGAAGCCCAGGCTACACCCCAATCAAAGCGAACACACATTTTACCAAAGATTCCGGTAGCCCAAATGCAGATTACCAAGAGAGATCTCTCTGCTGCCCTAGAAGAGACACATCAGTACATGCAAGGGTAGGTACATATGAATGTTTAAGGTCATCATTATAGACAAGCAAGTCAAGAGAAACAACAACGAAGTAAAGAAAAGACCCCAAAACAAACTAGGAGATACAAAGAACTGGGCTTAGATGATTCGAGTTCCGATGCAGAATCTAGTCACGAAAAAGACACCCTGGACACTGACATAAGGACAAAAACTCACGAGGAAGAATGGACCGAGATCAATCAAGTCGAAGTTACGCCCGACAACCACGAAGAAAAGGAAAAGAACATAGAAGATTCCAATAAACCTTAGCATGTCATTCAATTGAATAATACGACAAAAATCAGCATCAAAGAAGCTCCAACAACTGTTACATATGCAAAACCACCTATCAAAGAGGAAATACAAACTCCAGTGAACGCGGATTCAGAGCTATTACAAAACAAAGAGCAGATTTTGATTGAGGTGCCAGATGATACACCTCAAGGAAACATTGAACACATGGTGGCTGAGCCAAGGATCCAGCTTCAGATTAGGCAGCCCCATGACACTACGTTACATGTGGCATAGGGAAAAGACGTCACAACAGGCGAAGAACCTAGTATACCAACCACATGGCTCAATGTGGATGTCACTCACTTGAAGCTTGTGGTCAAACAAATGATCCAAACGGCTATGGACACACAACAACAGATGATAGATATGGATGCAGACTATGATAAGGCCATGAGGGAAAAGAGTCAATTCCAAGTAATGAGTGAACAATTGTCATCACAATTAATCCAGGCCCAAAAAGAGATAGCAACCAAAAGCACGGAGTTGCTTGAGGTAAAAACGCAATATGATACATTAATGACTCAGCATCACCAACTCCAAGCATAGCTCGCTGATTTACAAAAATTACATGATGCAAGCGAGGCTGACAAAGAAAGAATGAAACTAAAAAAGCAGTTGAATACAACACATGGGAAACTTGCAGCAAGCTACAGTGAAAATATGGATCACGTAGCAGAAATTGGAAATGAATTGCTTGCAGCAAAGGAAGCGCTCAGAGCATCCATGCAAGAAAATAAAGAGAAGACTGAACGTATAGCACAGTTAGAGATCCAAGTAAAGCAGAAAACACCAATCGGGACACCAGTAGAGCCAGCTAAGGAAACTCCTACTGACAAGGTAGAGGTACATCCTCTATCTCCCCCGATTTATCATTTTCCAATACATGAGCAGATGGCGGATATACATGATGATAATCCAATGCCATACACTGCAGAAATAAGTCAGAAGGAGCGGGCACTAGTGGTGTCCTGATTGACAGAAAGTTTTGAAAATGAAGTCATCAAGGTAATGAAAGAGGCAAAGATTAAAGGTAAAGACTTGGAGAAGATTATGAAGCCTTTCAACATTCCATACGGATTATTGAAAGAGAAAACAAGACAATACATAAAGAAGGTTACACAAAAAAGCCCAGATGAGCAGCTGAATTTCAAACATGATGCATTCGCTTACACTCAAGAAGAGTTTGAAGCTGCACAACCGGTTTGGAGAAGGAAGTTTTTGGAGAAACATCCTACACTAAGGGTGCATTGGCAAGCAACACCTTATTTCTTACAGGTAAACCCTTCCTTTTGTCCTATACCACGCTGAAGGGATACTAGAGAATTTTTGGACCTGCAAAGAAATGGCGCTATAAATAAACAGTGGCTGAATTACCCTCTGCTTCCAAGCCCGCCACATAATTACTTGCCAATGGAAGATTATATGGTCAAGACCATCGAATTTTGGCTGCAGAATTATGGGACAGTACCCGACTTAACTGTCAAAATGACAAATAAAATACTCAGTATGATACTTACAGTATTGAAGGTCTTCAAGCATGCGGCCTACACATTTTTGAATTTCATTGGTATTAATCAGGGCACAGAGATCCTCATTTTTGATCTATCTGTTATGCCTAGCCGACCGACAATAATGGCTTATTATTCCAGATTGATGTTTTTGCCAAGTATATATATGCAAACGTTTGAAGACGCGTTCTTTACAGGATTTTTTGAAATTGATTCAGAAGTATTTTTGAAGATGTCCTCTAATTTGAATGCCAGATTAGTGGCATACGAACTCAGCTTCTTCGCAGACCACAGACAGCCACCCAATGACGATGTGAAGGCAGAACAATGGAAACAGTTAATGATACGTGAAGCCAATTTGCTTAATGAAATAGAGCAGAAAATATATAGAACATATGCCCGTCGCTCGTCAAAGCCTGTCGGGGACGACAGAGTCCAGGAGGGGGGCAGTGTTGAGGGAGAATCAAGCAAAAAGAAGAAAAGAAGAAGACAACGAAAGAAGCTTCAATAAAAAGGTAATATCTGAAGACATATCTCTGCAAGAAGCCCCGCAGGGGCGCAACACCCATCTCTGCACAGAGCCCCGCAGGGGCACATATCAAGGAAAAAGCACGTAGGTGGAAGGAGGAACCAGGGCCAACAAGTATTCATGAAGAAGTGCAAGAAGATATCCAGCGGTTCCGAAACCACAAGAGGGTGCTTCAACCTCTTGATCTTTGGAAGGTCCAGATTGAAGACTGAAGCATCATATCCTCATACCTTCCACTGGTGGCGTGCATGGAAACCCGACTTATTAGGCAAGGCAAATGCATCAAGCCTAGAGAATGTAAAACAAGAATTAAGAAGAGACCATCAAAACTGAACACATGTTTAACAAACAGGCAGAACTGACCAAGGGTTGCGGGCGATGAAAAGAAAAGGACAGGCAGTACAAATGCATCAGGTCGAGAGGATGTAAAAGAAAAATCAACAACAGGGCCATTAAAACGGAGTGCCAGTCCAACCAGGTGGCACAACTGACCAAAAGATGCATGCGAACAACAAATTAAAGACAAAAAGATAAAGCCTATCAAGGGATGACAGAGAC
>CM035434.1:6010024-6050024 GCA_020310875.1 Ceratopteris richardii
CTTGTGGTAATAGAGCTATACTGACAGGTGAGCTTTTGCAGGAACATTGTGTGCACTCAAGGCAATCCAAAGCAAGCTAGCAGGGGTGAGTACCAAGCTTGGGAGAAGGCTTCCTGGGCTTGTGTAGCAGTCTGGTCAACCAGCTAATTGAGGTTGGAAGATCTCTCAACCCTCCTTTGTCAATTCCTAGCCTAGGCTAAGTACGACTTAGGTGTGGTAATTAATTAGGGCAACGTTAGGCACGAATCAAGTCCAAGAGAATTAACCAACCAAGTGCAAGAATTAAGTAGGTCTTAAGTGCGAAAACCCTAAGGGAGAGAAGGTAAACTGGAGTCGATCACTTATCAAGTGCGAAATTCACTTAAGTACTCCTGACGACGCGATTTCAGACAAGATCATAAACATAATATTCAACTCAAAAGAACAAAGTGATTGGTGCAAATTAACCTGCAACGAGAGTGTGCTTGGGTCCAAGGGGGTAGATAAATCAGGCATATGAACCTTAGATCAAGCAAACACTTAGGCCGAGACAGACAAAGCCTCAGATCTTCTGAAGCTAGTGTCAATCACACTGCCAGGTCTTGGGCCCAGCAGTTGAGTGATTACCCATACACTCCCAGATCAGAAACAAGTGATTCTGAGATGTCCTATCACATGGAGAGACCAGTAGGTAGTTCAGGGGTGGCTTATCTAGAAAAGCCAGAGGGACCTTACAAGACTCAATTGGAATACATCAGGACGAATCGTCTAGGTGCTCGCATCTACGAAGACGGACTGAGAAGATCTGTGGTCCAGATTAAGAACCTCGATCAACCCCATGGATTAGACCATCTAGTAGTCAAGTTTGAGAATGGAGCATACCTAGATAAAGAGGGGACTATATATGTAGTCACCACTCTTCCTGAGGTAAATCTGTCTTGACCAGAATCATGACTCCAGAGTGGATCCCACAGGATAATAAAAGCATAGACTTGCTTTTAAACCGAGAAACGGATGAGGCCTTTTGGAGATATAAACCTGCTCACCCTCAAGAAGTAAGTGCTCTCACAATCTATGAGTTTAAAGACCCTGACAACCCAGGTAAAGTAACATACCTAGACAATACATCAGAGAGGATCTTCGTGGTCACCGAGCATGGTAGACATGCCTACACATGGAAGGGTGAATTTGTTTTCCCCCAACCTCGGACTAATGTGTCATACAGTCACCAAGGAGCTGGGACCTCCCAAGCTCATGGAGCTCAAAGAGATAGAAGTAGAGACAAACCTGAGGTAAGTTTTGCCAACTCCCTGGGAAGAGAAAGAACGGGAACGGAAAGGAATAGAGTGGGACCTGAGGGACATAGAACCCCATGGAATCAAAGGAATGATGACGATTTCCCTTTGCCAAGACCGAGAGAACACACTAGGACCTTGCGACCAACTCAACTGGTGAAGTCCATGAAGAATTACTTCGATGGCACTAGAGACCCTTATGACCATGTGGTAGAATTTCGGCAAGTCTTGAAAGCGGAACAGGTAGAGGACCTATTTACACAATATAATGCTTTTGTTCTAACCCTTAGGAACACTGCCCTGACGTGGTTTCAACCACTGAACGAGAGGCATTTCAGAAACATAGACCAGCTCTTAGAGGCATTTATCATTGAGTTTTCTAAGAGTGGAATCAGGCACAACACTTCCTCACTAATTCATAGCTTCAAACAAACACCTCAAGAGACGGTCAGACTAGCTGGAAGAAGATTTAGGCAGTACCTGGAGAGATGCCCGATGCCGAAGTTACCCACACCAGCCAAACAAGTGGCCTTGTTCTTAGATGGATTGTTGAGCACCAAGCTCAGGTCATATGTGTATCTGAAGGACCCCAGAACGATAGAAGAGTGTGTGCGCATGTGCATAGACATTGAGGACAATCTAGGTGAGGAATTAGAACTATCAAAAATCTATAAGGATTCTGATAGCTCTATTAGCCTCACATCTGGTCAATCCACATCCATTGAGGAACTTGCAGAGAAGGTAGCTCAAAAACTAGGTGTCTCTAGCAAACAAATTCCGAGATTTGCCCCAGTTAAGAGGTGCTACACTTGTGGAGGCGACCATATGGCGAACGTCTGTCCCATTATGGCTCAACCCCAAGTTAATCCTAGTAGCCAATACTGCACCATAGAACGAAGGTACACCAATCACACTGCGCAAGATTGTCCCTACAATAAGCAAACCGTTAGACAGACGTACCCACAACCATACCCTCAGCAAGGAAGATACCAGAACCAGTACCCACCTCAGTAGTATGTGAGACCTCAAAAAACCTACCAACCCTACCAAAACCAACTGAGACCCCAGCCAGTGCTAGCACAGCAACCACCTGCTCCTACTAACGTGATCCCTGTAAAGTATGCCGCTGCAGAAGAAAACCTGAATAGAGCTATAGTCCCTGTAACACCATTGCTTTCTGAAAGTGACCCGAGTGACCATAGTTTTGACTCCACACATATTGATAGCCCACAGGCTTACTACATGCAGTCTCCTGAGCATGGTGAGTCTTACTATAGTGAAGAGCCAAATGAACCTAGTTGGGAGTCAGATTACACAAATGTCATGTATGCAAACCCCAACCCTAGGCCTCAACCTAGGCAAGTAAGACCCCCATTCCCTAAAGGACCATGCTACAGATGTCAGGGG
Organism: Ceratopteris richardii; assembly: GCA_020310875.1. Taxonomy (NCBI): domain Eukaryota; kingdom Viridiplantae; phylum Streptophyta; class Polypodiopsida; order Polypodiales; family Pteridaceae; genus Ceratopteris; species Ceratopteris richardii. Next base: position 6,012,706 of record CM035434.1, read on the forward strand.
GATCATCTCATTCGTGATTGTCCCTTACCTCCACCTATGCAACCCCAGTCAATAACAATTCAAGGCTTTTGCCAAGAGTGTGGAAAGGAGCATCTCTTACGAGACTGCCCTAAGAATCCTAATAATATGCCAAAAATCACTCCTATTAATGTTATTGGGTTAGTGGTAGATTCCACAGGAAGTGTCACTTCCACTGCACCCATACAGGTAGTCACTAGAGCTCAAGCATTGCAGCAAAACCAAGGGGTAGGCCAGGAAAAGAGCCCAGATGTTAGTGAAACAGAGAGCACGACAAAGAAAAGGACTAGAGCTTGGAGAGATAGTCGTGAAAGAATGAAAAGGCAATGGGCAAAGAAGATGAGTGAACTTGAGGAAAGTCTACGAGAAACCAAGGCCAAAATCATAGAGATCACATCTCAACCGCACTCTCACACATTCCCACCGCTACCATCCCCATCACCCTCCATCCCTCCACCCTCTAATACACCCCACGTAACCCACCCACCACCCCAAGCAGGATCAGTATTAGCTGATCCCACTCCTGAAGATATAGACATGATGCTTAAAGCATATCAGGCCAGAATCCAAGAAGGGCCAAATGTCACGGATTATGACAAGTGCTACCCTAGAGCTGACCTAGAGATAGAAAGAACCAAGCTTTGCACGAAAATGGTCGCATTGGCTCAGACTATGTTTGAAGCCAGTCGCCTTTTCAATTACTCGGGCTCAGCCAAGACGCAATTACACTTGGATGGACTTCTAGAGAAGTTAGAGGGCATAATTGCAAGATCTGCCAAGGAAGAAAAAAATCAAGAAAGAGATAAAGCAAGCAAAAACATGACCCATCCCCCACCGAAATCTTATGTGCCCAATTCCACTGAACCAGACAACCCCCCCTCCCTAGAAAGAATAGAGAATCTAATTGCACAATCACAAAAGGAACCCGCCCCTCAACACCATGACAAGGCTAGTGAAAGAGCAGGTCTTCCTACCCAGAAAGCCTATGTGCCTGAGGCCTACGTGCCTAACTCTACGGAGCTAGACACCTCTTCTTCTATGAATCAATACACACCAGAATTCTTGCGAGAGATTCAAGAAGAGAAATGGGCTAAAGAGAGTGAAGTTCCTCCTCCCATTGAACTTGTGGATGACACACACGATCAATTCCCACAAGACCTTCCTTCCATTTATGGAGAGCAGGAGAGTACCCAATCTCAAGAAAGATTAGACTTCGAGTCTAATTCTTTACAAGAACTACCCCATTTCACAGGCCCATGGGAAGCAAAGTCCACCTGTATGAGAGCACCTACAGTCATGATAAGAAACGAAGATTCATTCATACCTAGGAACACAGAGGAAGTGAAGAACACCAAAGTGCAGTGCAATCTCACTTTGGAAGAGCTGCTTAAGGTTAGACCAGAAGTGTGGAAACATGTAGCCAATCAAGTGCCCGAGATAGCAAAACCTCGTTCCCAGGTAGGATCACATAGGACAGTGCCAGAGATACCCTTGGATAAGATAGGAGATATGTGTGAAGGTGAAGAAGGGAACACCTATCTTCCCATTACCTACCAGGAGTACACCACCAAGGCAATTTTGGACTCAGGTGGAGGAGTTGCAATTGCCACCACTTCCCTATGGAAGCGTTGGGGCAAGCCAGCACTCAGGCCAACGAGAATGAAATTGCAGATGGCCGATGGTCATATTGAGAGACCCTTAGGATTGCTAGAAGGAATAACTCTCACCACCTGTGGTGTCGAGTTCGAGCATACCTTTGCTATATGTGATTTTAGCAAGAACCATGCCTATGAAATGATCTTGGGAAGGCCCTTTATGCGACAGTTGCAAGTGGTACAGGACTGGGGAACCAACTCCTTGTACCTACAACACTTAGGTGTTACGACCAAAGTGAATCTCAAAGATTACTCTCATAGAGATATCCCTCCCATCCAATGGAATCCCATCCATAGAGCCAAAGATGACACAGAATCGGTGCATTCCATAGGGTCAGGATCCTCATGGATGCATGAAGACACCCACTTATGGATGTGCAAAGTAGCAGTAGAAGAAGAGAAGAGAGAAAAAGCCAGAGAGGTAGGTGCAAAAGAAACACATAGATCAATTCAAGACCCAGCCTATGCACCTGTAGTTTTTCCAGACGAAGAATTCGAACCTCACGGCTGGGCAGAAATTCTAGCAACCATGGATGTAGCCATCAATGAGGAACAATGGACACCTCACTGTGATGAGGATGGCTATGACATTTCAGTTTTCTCCATAGAACCAATCATGGGAGAGGCAGTTCTAGAAGAATGCAAACCTAGCCCTGATGCATTTGAGGATGCAAGTGACTCCGATCTAGAGTCAATCATTATGGACCCACCTTTTGCATCAGATGAAGAATACTTCCATGAAGTAGAATTTCAACCCTAGAGGCATGGAGAGCTTACAAATGATGTAAGATTAGCCACACATGTGACCCCGAAGGAAGAAGGAAAGAAGCGAAAGAAGAGAGAAGTCTCACCAGAAGAGGAAGAATCTTTGTTTGAGGTCCCGGAAAATTTTAAGAAGTATGAGATAGACGACAGGAGAGTCATGATAAGAATGCCTAAACGAGAGGCACAATCAGGAGAGGCCTATGATAACAAAGAAACCACCAAGAAAATAGTAGTGGCCCTAGAAGAAGGAGAGGAGAGATGCACGTACATAGGTCATGACCTAACAAAGGAAGAAGAGCATGCGTTAATAGCCTTGCTAAGAGAATACAGAGATGTATTCGCTTGGAGTTACAAGGATTTGAAAGGTGTTGACCCTGACATATGCTCACACACTATCCCCATGACCTCAGATGCTAAACCCTCTAAGCAAAAGCCCTATACATATAACGATAATTACGCTGCCAAGATCAAAGAGGAGATAGATAGACTGGTTGAAGCTGGATTTATCTATGAAATTGAGCACACTGAGTCGGTATCCCCCATAGTAGTGGTGCCCAAGAAGAATGGCAAGCTGCGTGTATGCATTAACTTGAAGAAGGTCAATGCAGCCACAATTCGAGATAACTATCCGCTTCCCATCACAGAACATCTCTTAGAAAGAGTAGCAGGCAAGGAAGTGTACAGCTTCCTCGATGGATTTTCGGGCTACAATCAAGTAGCCATAGCTCCAGAAGATCAGCATAAGACAGCTTTTGCCACAGAGTGGGGTATATTTGCCTTTCGTGTAATGCCATTTGGGCTTACCAATGCACCAGCTACCTTCGAGAATAATGTGCCATGTATTTAAGGAGTTCCTGAGGAAGAATTTAGAAGTCTATGTTGATGACCTTTGTGCTCATTCCAACATCAGACAAACCCATATTCCTGAACTGAGACAAATCTTTGACAAATGTAGAGAATATCAAGTGTGCCTAAACCCAGAAAAGTGCGTTTTCATGGTCAGGCAAGGCAAGATTCTAGGGCACATAGTGTCAAAGAATGGCATATCTACTGACGAAGAGAAAGTGAGAGCCATACCAAAGCTACCTAGGCCAAGGAATGTCAAGGAAGTACAAGCTTTCATGGGACATTGTGGTTACTACCGCCGGTTCATTCACATGTATGCTGTCATTGCAAAGCCCATGTACGGACTTCTGACAAACTTTGAGTGGACTGAGGAATGTGAGAATTCCTTCAATGAGCTTAAACGAAGATTATGTTCAGCACCAATCTTGACCACACCAGATTGGAACAAGCCATTCCATGTTCATGTGGATGCATCCAATTACGCTATTGGATGTGTACTCGCACAACCTACTGGTGAAGGTAATATGGATCTCCCAATTGCCTATGCCAGTAGACAATTGAATGCAGCTGAACAAAATTACACCACTACTAAGAGAGAAGGCTTAGGCATGGTATATGCAGTTAAAAAATTTAGACACTATTTGCTTGCAAACAAGTTTAAATTTTTTACTGACCACCAAGCATTGTTATATCTCGTGAACAAGCCATGCAATACAGGAAGATTAGTAAGATGGTTTCTCTTGCTAATGGAATATGAATTCGAGGTTGTAGTAAGGAAAGGGAAGACTCACTTGAGAGTGGATCATCTCTCTAGGCTCACATCTGGAGAAGCCCCACAAGGAGTGTCAGATGACCTTCCTGATGCTTACTTGTTTAATTTGGAAGTGGTGCCACAGTGGGCTAAGCCATTAGTACCAGTATTGACGTACGGGCCTAACCACCCAGTAATAGCCACACAGGATAGAGAGGTAGTAAAAGCCCAAAAGTATCACATCATGGCAGGAAGTATGTACAAGCACACAGATCAAGGGATCTTGGCTTGTTGTGTCGAAGAGGATGAGTACGCTAAATGGTTGCAATTAGCACATGTAGGTGCATTAGAGCAACACTACTCAAAACAACGAACCCTACAGACACTAAGGAGACTCGGAGTGCATTGGCCAACTATGGAAGCTGATGTCCAAAAGTTGTGCAAGGAATGCCCAATCTGCTGCACTAAACCACCTGTGGAACATGCCACTCTTTATCAAGTGTCCATAGTGCCGGATTGGAGTGAACCACTAGTATCTTTTCTGAGGACGAAAACATTCCCTCCAGACATGACTCTGGCTAGGAAAAGGAGTTTAGAACAAGAAGCCCAGGATTACTCACTCATTGGTGATAATCTATACAAGCGTGGTAAAGATGGTTACCTGAGACTATGTGTCCATGAGAGTGAATATCTTAAGATCTTGGAAACTGCTCACCAAGGTGTAGCAGGAGGACACTTTGGACCAGATCGGGTGATCAAGGCAATCCTATTTGCAGGATTTTGGTGGCCCACCCTTCACATGGATGCACATAGCTATGTGAAGAGGTGTGAGATTTGTCAGCGAACCCAGCATCCTATACGCAAAGATGAGATGCCACTGAAGCCCATGATGGGCGGACGTGCATTCTCTAAGTGGGGAATAGACTTTGTAGGTCCTATCAATCCCCCAGCTAAGGGTTCCCATGCTGAGTATATCATCGTTGCCACGGACTATCTAACCAAGTGGGTAGAGGTAAAAGCCACAACGAAGAACGACGCTCAGACAACTGCTAAATTCTTGTTTGAGAATGTATTCACAAGATACGGGCTACCCATAGAGCTAGTTAGTGATAGAGGCACTCACTTCTTGAATGAAGTTATTGAAAATCTGCTCCAAGAATTCTTGGTAGTGCATAAGAAGTCTGCCCCCTATCACCCTCAAGCCAATGGGCAAGCCGAAAGCACCAATAAGATCCTATGCAATGTATTGACAAAATTAGTGAACAATAAACGCTCTGATTGGGACAAACAGCTACACCATGTTGTTTGGGCATACTGAGTCGCCTACAAAACGGTACTCCAAGCCACCCCCTTTCAGATGGTATTTGGCCAAAACGCAGTGCTACCATTGGACTTCTTAATACCTACATTGAAAGTAGCATAAGAGCACGAATGGACGGGTCATGAACTCTCCTCTAGACTTTTTGACGTTGAACGATTAGGAGAAACAAGACTGAGAGCAGCTGCAGGGATATATGCAGCTAAGAAGAGACAGAAGGCATACTTTGATGCCCATGTGAAGCATAAGGGCTTGAAAGCAAGAGATCTAGTTTTAGTCTACACATTGAAACAACACGCAAGGAAGCTAGAAAAGAGAGGCTACGGACCTATGATCATCAATAGGATCTCCACAAGTGGAGCAGTACAACTAGCCACTTTAGAGGGTGATGTTCTCCCAAACTATATTAGCGGATGCAGAGTCAAGTTGTATCAGGAACCCCTCACGGAGGACATGCTAAGTCGACTCAATACTGCTAAGCAACGTAAAGAGGAGGAAAAACGAATTCGAGAAGAGGCACAGGCAGAGGCCTTAGAGCGCATCAGACGAATGAAGTTGAGGAGACAAGGGAGGGATCAACCTATGACTGACACTCAAGAGTCTCCAGGCTATCACATGGCCATGTGTGAGGCTTCAGGTGAACATACCCATAAGATAGTGGATCGACGACCTTTTGTGACCCTAGAAATAGGACAAAGAGACAGCACAACAAGCGTGAGAGCTTTAATTGATTCAGGAGCAGCCACAAGTGCAGTTCGGCTTTCTTATTGCCAGCAGCTGCAATTGGAGGTAAAACCCCTAGAAGCATATCTAATAGGATTAGGAGGTGTTGAAACCCCTTGCATGGGAGAGGTGGATCTTCCCCTCTACATACAAGAGGTCCTCATGCCAGCAAAAGTGCTAGTGTGTGAAGACGAGGATCTGACCGAACCTCTGGTCCTGGGCCAAGACTGGATCTACGATCACGTAGTCAACCTCAACCTAAGAAGTGGACTTCTTCAGGCCTGGGTAGGTCAAAGCCGTCTCACGATTGAATTAGAAAATCAAGCACTCAAACCAATAGAACAGGCACCAACTCTTGGTCCCTCCAGGAATCCACATGAAGATAACAATGTTGTTCTTGTCCAAACTTCTATGGTGCAGAGGATTGTCAATCTGACTGAAGGTACAGGAGCCAATAAGGAGTTCCCAACTGATCCAAAGAAGATTCTAAACGGGCAGACCAAACATCACTCGATACGAAGGAGGCAGTTGATCAAGAGGCAGGAGCGCCAACCCGTGCAACACGGAGCACCTCGTGGCACGAAGCAGATCTGGATACGCAAGGATGGAAAACCCACAACTCTAATAGCAGACTCTCGAGGAGACAACAAACAAGCCACACCATCACGGACACAAGTGAAGGAGTACCCTAGGAAACCTCCTAGGCACACCACATCTATTTGGGTCCCTAAGCGGTCAAAGAAGGCTAGCCCCAATGCTAGACACATATGGGTGCCCAAGGCCTGTTTATGAGCCCAAATAGCTTCAACTCTAGTTACTGGCATAATTCAACACTCTCAAGTCCTCTTGACTAACAACGCAGGAACTCTACCTAAATACCACTCTGACCCACACTCAGTCACATCGAGGAATGTCTGGAAATGGGTACCCAAAAGGTCCCAAATACATCACACTCTCATCCAGCAATCTTCACCTGTCTTTAGTTCTAAGAGCTACGAATCCTCTATCAAAGTTTGGAGAATTAAACTGTGTATCAAACCCCCTGACCCAATTTTGTAAATCCGTCCACTCTAACACAGGAGCATTCTGAGCCCATTGCATAACCAAAGTATGCATCTAGGATGACACTGACCTCTAATCATCACTCACATCTATCACAAACACTTCACCACTAACCACTGACCTTCGGGATTGTCATGTTAGTATTGTGAAGGGAACACCATTACATCTTGTTTCCTATGCAACACTAATGTGTCTTTCTTCTTCCAGCAGATAAGCAACCTACTCTCATGGCAACAGTAGCAGGCACAAGCTCTCAGGCAGGCTCTGGTGCTCAAATCAATTGGGATGCCATGCCGGTGGAGGCCCCACCAACAGCTCGGCCTGAAGAGTTCGTGAATGTGCGGAGAATTCCTATTCCAGATCCACCAAATGGCCTAACCAAAAGAGTAAAAGGGCACTCTCATTGGTTCAATGAAATGCCAGGAGACTTGGGAGACGCAGATCATATATGGGAGTCCAAGATGGAGTGTGGAGGAGTGTGGTGGACCTTCCAGTTCTTTTCAAGAGAATTCGAAACCTTACAGAATGCAGCTCCACTTCAAGATATCTGGCAAAAAGCAAGATTACAAACTTATTTTAGTGCAGCTCTGCCTAAACCCGATTTCCTCAGGTGCTACTACCTAATTGCCACACTGAAGCCGACTGGTGATAAAGATCATTCAGGCACATTTTGGGTTCCCTCCTTATCAAACCGGGAAGAAATGAGGAAGTTTGAATTGAATATTACCTTAATCAGCGAAGCCCTTCAAATGTATGGCACTCACGTACGGTCGGATCGCGATCCCTTGATACCAGACTCGATGAAGAGCAACAGAATCAAAAAGCTAAAGGAAATGTGTGCCCTCACCCCTAACATCGCCATACCTCTGCGAATGTGCCTACAACACTTCGCATTTCCAGCTCAAGACCGCTTCACCCAACCACACAAGAAAATATGGTATGGGTTATATCTAGCAGAGACTGGAAGCTTGCCCATTAAGATGCCTGTATGGATCTTGGACCAAGTGTATGAAGCAGGCAAGCGGGGAGTGAGGAAGCCTACTCTACACGGCTGTTGTGCGCTTACAAGGTGTAGCTCATTGATGAGTAGCACCTCCTTTAATGTCAATCCGGGAAGACGTGAGGATGGTATGAAGACCTTGAGCAAGTGGAGGCACAAGTGCGTGAGTGAGAAGCACACAAGCATGCACACACATACACACACACGCGCACACACGGCAAGACAAAGAGTGAGAAGCAATGGAGTTCTTAGATTACTTTCAAAAAGCTCTTACAAGTTCATTTCAATTACAATCCAACCTCAAAAATGAGCTCTCTAGCTCTTTTTATAGTTTTTTACTAGGTTTTGGCCCTGTCTAGACCTAGTGTCCGGCCTAGTTAAAAATTAGGTTCCAGGGCCAATTTGAGGGCTTAAACGGAGTCTAAAAAATACGAAAATTGATATGTAGGTACTTCTAAGGCTCCTCAAGCTCAAGGACTCCTTGGCTTGCACAAAATGGAGCTACAAAAATATGAAATGGTATTTACAATGATTGTTAGTGATAAGAATCACTGTTATAAAGATGTTGGTCTGGAAAAATTTGAAGGGCCTATCTGCCAGATTTGCGTCGACTGCTTTGTCTACTTACTCCTTCACCTCGCTCTGACTCTCTCCGCTGGCTTCCTTGTCTAGTCAGTCCTTGGGTGCCCATACTGCTCTCAACACCCCCCCCCTCTCTCGCGTTTGTCATCCCTGACAGACCCTTGTTGCTGGGAGTGTTGGATGTAATATTCCACAACCTAAGTGGCAAGCTGATGTTCTTGTATGCGTAGTCCTCTGGCCAAATCTGTCATCATACGATCCCAATCAATTGGTCCTGGAATGTCCGGATGTGGCAGACGTAACTGATCTGCATGGATCGCTTGTTCTACTGTGAATAGGTGTAGCAAATGTGTGGGTCTGGGAATGAAAATTTCCGAATGATATTCCCAGAATCCCGTACAGAACATTTCCTCAAATGTCTGCTTGAAGCATGCGGGTAAGTACTTTATTCGTGCATGCCAAGCAAAGATTATAGTGACCGAGGGGGTCTGGCTCATGTCGTAGACTAAATCCTTGTTACCTTGAGAGAATCCAGGGGCAAAGATGTATGGAGCTTGTATCTTCCGAAAGGTTTTGAAGACAATGGTCATGAGCTCGAATATTTTCATACACATTTTTGCAGCTATGTCAGGTACATTATTTAGGCGAGTAGACCAGTGTCGAATTGTTGATATCATGTAGGCTACGGTTGGGGTCCCCAGAGGCGGAGCAAAATATGGATAGTTAACCCAAGCCGAGCATTCTTTATTGTTGCGTACCTTGATTGCAAATGCTTGCCAGGATCTGCGACGTACCACTGGGCAATAGCATGGATTATACTTGATATATAGTGGCATGGTTGCCCAGGTGCTCATCATCTCTAGGTAATCGGTTAGTAAACGTGCACGCCAATTAGGTTGGAAGATTGAGCCAGCACGTGCATCTGTCGGTAAATCCCCTAGCTCAAATTGAGTGGCGAATGTGGGCTCCTTCCCTGTATGCCTTTTGACTTCTGCATTATAATCATGTAGCAAGACAAAATAAGGCATGTATTGCGACTCTGATGTTGTGATTAACCGTTGATGGGATAGGTTTTGAAAGTAAGTAGACCGAAGGACAGTTTCTTCCAGATTTGTGAGAGATTGCATTTGCACGGCCACACGATCATCATGTGTCTTACCCACTTTCTCGACCCTTTTGACCCAATCTGGAACTTGAATTTCTAGAGTGTCTTGTCCTTCTTCTGTAGTTCGACCACCGGGTGTCGGCATCGGCTCATATGGCTCTTCATAGCTGTCATCGACGGGGATTTCCACCACTGTTTCAGGTTCTGGTTCTTCAGTTGGCGAGGGTGGCCTTTCATAGGGTAAGAGACGTGCTTGGAGTTCGGTCACCTGTTTCCGGAGGGTCTCTAATTCTTCTGGAGAGTGTTGCAAGACTACCGGCTCCTGTTGAGCTGTGGGGGCACTTGCCATCTGTTTCCTTAGGTCTGCACATTCAGTCTCTAACTTTTCATATGACTCCAAGAAATTTGCATGCTCCTCCAGTAAGATGCGAATGTCTTCCGATGGTACAGCTCTATACTTGGTAGGGCTAATGGTTGCTTCTGCAGTTCCTTCCATAGCCGCTTCAAAGTTGTCTTGGTTTTGTTGTTGAAGCCTCTTGTTCTCTTCTAGTGTTGCTGCCATATGCTTCCTTAATAGCCCAATGTTGCGTCTGAGTGTAGCATTAGAGATCATTTGCGCTTGGAGCACTGTTTCTAGTTCCTTAACTGCTTGATCATCTACTGTTGATGTCTTTGATTCCAATTCGGAGTGAGCCTGTTGTAAGGTGGTATGCTCGGTTAGGAGCGTTTGGTAATCAGCTTCAAGAGTGGTGACTCTAGCTTGCAGACGTTGAGATTCTGCCTGGAGGGCAGCAGTGCGTTCTTCCAATTGCTGGTATTCTTGTTGTAGTTGATGTGTACACTGAAGTAATGTGTTGAACGTGCTATTTACATTATGAGATGCAAGGGAAAAAGTTTGAATTGCAGGGGAGGTGGGATTGGGTAGGGGTGTAGTGAATGCTGTGTGTGCCAATGATGTGAGTGGTGAGGTGGGGGGTAAGGGAGGGGAAGATGGTGGAATCGTGGGGAGAGGGGCTGTGGTTGGTGAAATGTCCATTGGGTCAGACAAGGTGGTGTGTACAGGGGCTACCATGTAGGTGGTGAAGTGAGTGTGGTGTTCGTGTAAATTGATGTCGTTATGAACATCGGAGAAATGTGCCTCTGAAACATTGGAGAGCGGATGAACTGCTCCACAAAGGACGGGTATTGGGGTGGTGCGGTCAGGTTGAAAGAGGTGTAGGGGCCAGATGGGAAGTGAGGGTCATGGAATGGAGGTACCCGTAGTGGGGAATAGGCTGGGAAACACAGGGTGCCTTCGGTGGGTGCCGGGTTTCCAACTACACTTGGAATTATGTGATGGCCAGTTATGGGTTCGGAGGATAGAAGGGATGAAGTGTACAAGGGATTGGTGACGAAGGAGAAGAGGGTGTCTTGTGAGGTGGGTTCTCGAAATGAGAATGATTTGAATGAGGGTGGGTTATAAGTGAAGGTAGAGGTGATGACTGTCGTTTCTTCCATGGTGGGAGGTGGTGGTGGGGGTGGAGAAGGTGGTGATGGAGGATGCTGGGGTGAGATGGGTGATGTCTGAACGAAGGTTTCGGTAGAGAGGTCAGTGGTGGTTGTGGGGGTAGTTGTTGTTTCAATGGGTACTTCTTGTTCTGTGACGGGTATCCTGATAGTCTTACCTACTCGTGGTAATGTGTCAACTCTGCGTTTGTCATACCTCACGGACTGGCGGACTGCAGTGTGGACAGCCTCCGGAACTCCTAAAGATTCTGACACTAATTTGAGGGTGTCAATGAAATGTTGGTCCACCCCCTCATCTGATAGCATTTCTTGCATCAAAGCTTGACCTGATACAAGAGAGAGTTGATGTCTTCCTTGTACTGCTTTGATTGTGTCGTATAACCTTTGTAGTTGAGCTGTATATGCTGGTGCACCTACAAGTTCTGGCACTTCTTGTTGCTCCTCTTGATGCTCTTGATCATAATCCTCCTCATCTTCCTCTTGTTCTTCATCTCCATCATCCTCTTCATCCACTTCAACTGTGGTGACAGGTGCTTGGGAGGTTGTGGCCTGCGTTTGCACGTTCTCCGCTTGTTGTGCCTCTTCTGCCTCCAGCTCTACATCTTGTAATAAATGTTCGAAATCTTCATTAGTGAGTTCTTCCAAAGGTGCACAACTGGGAAATTCAAGATCGGTTGGGATAGGAGGGAATATCAAGGTGGAACCATCGGTGCTGCGTCTTGGAAGTCGGAGTGTGAATGGTCGGACTCTTCGGGGTGGAGGGGTGACATCTGGTGTTAGGGTGGCTCCACGTGGTTGAGCACATGGGACTTGGACAGTGCCTCTCATTTTCTTAGAAGGGCGTCCTGTGGATGTCCTGCCTCTAAACTGCTCTACACGATTCCACATTAAGGCCCGTTGAATAGGGATGTCATAAGCCAAACACCTATAAATGATTCTCGTCAGAGCACAGCAACCATATAAAACCTGTTTCTGCGGCCATCGTTTGTGAGCTAGGTGTATCTGATCAATTATCCAGTGGGGTAAGTTGATGGTGAGGCTCTGTGTCTTTGCCAGATACAAACTAAACCAAATCTTTTTGGGCGGCATGGTGAATCTATCTTGTGCCGGGAAAGCAAAGTGTTGCATGCACATGCGAAGGTATATTGCAATATTAGGTGTCATGGACACCATGTCCTTGAGTTTGGTGAGACTTCGATTCTTCATGTAATCCGGTACTAGGGTTTCCTTCTCTGTAGGAATATGCATTCCGCGCATATCTAGAGCCTCTCTCACCAAGTTGTTTGATAGCCTGAATCTCTTGAGCTCATTCCCCTTTGTCAGAGATGGAATCACAAATGAGCTTGCACCTTTTGGGTTCTGGTTTGGAGTCTAGGTGTTGATGAGATAGTAGCATCGCATGAAGTCAGGCTTTGGGATCCGTGCACTGAAATATGCATCCAATCCTGCCTTTGCCCATATCGAATGTAGACCTTCTGCATTTTGTAACTTCTCGAATTCTCTTGTAAAGAAATGGTATCTGCCTTGCTTCCCATTGAAGTCCAACTCTGATTCCCATAGGTACGTTCCCTCACCCAAGGGTCCTGCCACCTTAGTAAACCAGTGGGAAGTCTTTCCTACGGGCATGGTGTGGCCACGCGGAGGGTCCGCAATAGGTATGATTTTGATTGCCCGCAATTCTTCTGGTCTTTCATTTGTCTCAGGCAAAACGGGTAAACTGTATAAGTCCACCACTTGCGGGCTTGTTTCTGTGTGAGAGCTAGTTCCTGCTGCCTCAGCCATGTTGAAAACTTCGCAGCTGGTTCTGTGAGAATATATGAATAAATGTTAACATTGCAATGGACACAAAAATGACACGGTGTCCCCTGTTACAACATTAACCTAAAGTTCGGGAGAGGTTAGGGGTTAATAAGTGCTCGGTGCTAGTGTGTGTAGTTAGAAATTGGGTAGACCTACGAGCTAAGCGGAATGATGTAATGTGAGAGTGAAGTGGTTAGTAGGTGGACATGGATTTACATTTGGGGTCCGGGGGTTTATTACAAGTTTTAGGTTGCCAAATGCAACGGATAGGTTTTGAGTTTGACTTTGTGGAGGCTCTGGAGAGTGTGATAGGGTATTTACTTGAAAAAGGGGCTGTTTAGGGACCCATCTACGGGTGAGTCTGTGCGTGCTTCTAGGTGGCAGTGTGTTCGAGTGTATCAGACAAGAGTGGGTGGCGGCTGCTTGAGCGAGTGAACCCTGTTGTGTATGATGTGAATTGTGTGGGGTTATTTGAGCCCGCAAGCAAGCCTTAGGCACCAAAATTTGTCTTGATTGTGGGCTGGCCTTCATCGACTTCTTGGGCACCCAAATAGACTTCACGTTAGCAGAAGAACTTCTGAAAGACGTCTTATTAGTGTCGTGTTGTTGGTTACTAATAAGAGGCTTTGACCGTGTGGTTGGCTTGAGTGCAACCGGGTGTTCGCCTTTCCGCACCCACACTTGTTTCAATAGCTGAGACGTTTTGCTGCGCAGGTACTTTTGATCTCCGACATAGGTAGTACTCTGCTTCTTCTGCTTTTGATCCACCTTTGGTTGCTGCCTCCCTCTGGCCTTTGGAAAAGAAGGGAATTCCGTTGCATCCCTGACTCCTTTTTTGCAACCATCATTCCTCTGCAACACATAGTTTTGGACAAGAACAGCATGGTCATCTTCATGTGTACTCCTGGAAGGACCAGGAGTGTGTGTCTTTTCTAGTTCCTTGAGTGCTCCATTATTTAACTCAATTGTAATTCTAGTCTGATTCACCCATACCTGAAGAAGTCCACTTCTTAGGTTTAAGTTGACTGCTTGGTCATAGATCCAGTCTTGACCCAAGACAAGGGGTTCAGTGAGGTCCTCATCTTGACATACTAGTACTTTAACTGTCATTGCCTCATCGTGAATATAGAGGGGAAGTTCCACCTCGCCCATGCAAGGGGTTTCCACGCCTCCCAATCCTATGAGATATGCTTCCACAGGATTGACAGTTAATTGCAACTCTTGACAGTAAGACAATTTAACAGCACTAGTGGCTGCACCTGAGTCAATCAAGGCTCTTACAGTCCTTGCACTCTTTCCTTGTCCTATATCTAAGGTTATGAAAGGACGTCGATCAGTTATCCTATGTGAGCTAACACCTGAGACTTCACACACAGCCACGTCATATCCTTGGTCTGCATATGCATCTTGCTTAGGGTGCTCTCTACCTTGTCTTCTTAATGTCATTCTCCGTATGCGCTCTAGGGCTTCTGCTTGAGCTTCTTCTCGAATTCGCTTTTCTTCCTCTTTGCGTTTCTTAGCAGTATTGAGTCGACTTAGCATTTCCTCTGTGAGAGGTTCCTGATACAACTTGACTCTGCATCCGCTAATATAACTTGGGAGAACATTGCCTTCTAATGTGGCTAGTTGCACTGCTACACTTGTTGAGATTCTGTTAATGATCATGGGTCCATAGCCTCTCTTCTCCAGTTTCCTCGCATGTTGCTTCAATGTGTAGACTAGAACTAAGTCGCCTGCCTTTAAACCTTTATCTTTCACATGGGCATCAAAGTATGCCTTCTGTCTCTTCTTAGCTGCATATATCCTTGCAGCTGCTCTCAGTCTTGTTTCTCCTAATCGTTCAAGGTCAAAAAGTCTAGAGGAGAGTTCATGACCCGTCCATTCATGCTCTTGTGCCACTTTCAATGAAGGTATCAAAAAGTCTAAAGGTAGCACAGCATTTTGACCAAACACCATTTGAAAGGGGGTGGCTTGGAGTACCGTTTTGTAGGCGACTCGGTACGCCCAAACAGCATGGTGTAGCTGTTTGTCCCAATCAGAGCGTTTAGTGTTCACTAATTTTGTCAGTACATTGCATAAGATCTTGTTGGTGCTTTCGGCCTGGCCATTTGCTTGAGGGTGATAGGGGGTAGACTTCTTATGAACTACCAAGAATTCCTGGAGTAGATTTTCAATTACTTCGTTCAAGAAGTGAGTGCCTCTATCACTTACTAGCTCTATAGGTAGCCCATATCTTGTGAATACATTTTCAAACAAGAATTTAGCAGTTGTCTGAGCGTCGTTCTTTGTTGTAGCTTTTACCTCCACCCACTTGGTGAGATAATCCGTGGCCACAATGATATATTCAGCATGTGAACCCTTAGCTGGGGGATTAATAGGGCCTACAAAGTCTATTCCCCACTTAGAGAATGCACGTCCACCCATCATAGGTTTCAGTGGCATCTCATCTTTGCGTTTAGTGGCTGAAACCATGTCAGGGTAGTGTTCCTAAGGGTTAGACCAAAGGCATTGTACTGCGTGAATAGATCCTCCACTTGTTCAGCTCTCAGGACTTGCCTAAACTCAGCCACATGATCGTATGGATCTCTAGTGCCATCAAAGTAGTTCTTCATGGACTTAACTAGCTGAGTCGGTCTCAAAGTCCTTGTGTGCTCTCTAGGTCGTGGTAGAGGGAACTCATCCGCATTTCTTTGATTCCTGTGAGCTCTAAGTATCTCAGGTTCTACTCTATTTGTTTCCGTCCTCGTTCTTTCTTTGCCCACTAGGTTGGCAAAGCTTACTTCTGGTCTATCTCTACTTCTATCTCTTTGCATTCCATGAGCTTGGGATGTTCCAGCTCCAGGGTGACCATAGGATACATTCGATCTTGGTTGGGGGAAAACGAATTCACCCTTCCAAGTGTAAGCATGCCTATCATTTTCTGTCACCACAAAGATCCTCTCCGAAGCGTGATCTAAGTAGGTCACTCTACCTGGGCTATCAGGATCTTTAAACTCATATATCATGATTGTTCCTATATCAATTGGCCGATCAGGTTTGTACCTCCAAAAGGCTTCATCAGTCTCTCGATTGAGGAGCAAATCTATGCTTTTATTATCCTGGGGAATCCACTCCGGTGTGATAATCCTAGTGAGAACCGATTTACCTCGAGGGGTTCTAGGTTCTGCACCCATGTTTCCTTGCTCCAGGTCACCTAAGTCTACTTCGGGGATCACATTTCCAAATTCGTCCGTCCTATCTGGGTGACTGGTGACTACGTATATGGTTCCTTCTTTGTCCAAGTATGCTCCATTTTCAAACTTGACAGCTGGGTGCTCTAATCCAATGGATTGATCAGGATTCTTAATCTGTACCACAGATCTTCCTAGGCTGTCCTCATAGATGCTGGCACCTAATCGGTTGGTCCTAAGGTATTCCAACTACGTTTTGTAAGGGCCTTCTACCCTGTGCAAGTATGGCACTCCTGAACTTCCTGTAGGTCTCTCCATACCTTGAGACATCTCGGATTCACTAGTCTCAGAACTTGGGTGGTATGAGTGGTGGCTCAACTGCTGGGCCCACGACCTAGCAGTGTGGTTGACACTAGCCTCTGAAGACCTAAGGCTTTGTCTATCCCTTACTAGATGTCGCCCCGATCTAAGGTTCATAAGCCTAGCTGAATAGCCCAATTTTGCCCAAGTACAACCTCGTTGCAGAGTCCTTTTGTATCAGTTACTTGATTCTTTTTAGTTGATTCCCGTGTTAAAATTCTTGTCTGATATCACGTTGTAAGGTATATTTGAGTGTAGTTCAGCACTTAAAGTTGCTCGTTCCACGTTAAGTTCTTTTCCTTTAAAGTTCTCGATAGTACAAAGATAATGTCCTTAGCTTGAACTTTTAGGTCTGCTTCAACTTGATAATTGCCTATCGTCGCCCTGACTTACTCCTACCTCTAGTCGTTCTTAGCCTAAGCTAGGAATTGACAGAGGGGGTTGAAAGTTTCCAACCTTTTGTTTCCTGCTTGGTTGCCCTTGAATGCCCAGGAAGTGTGTTCCCAAGCTTGCACTTACACTTGCTTAGAACGCCTTTCGATGCTTTCAATAGATCTGTAGAGTTCCAAAGTTAGCTTTAATATTTAAATTCCAAAGACAGAACCAATGATTCTCATTCCTGTAGCACAAATACTAATTTGCATAGTAAATTTTAGGAAAACAATTCTTAAGACCCCTGACTTTGATCCCCCTGGGTATGGTCAACTTCAAAATACCCTAGCTAAAAATCAACGCATTATCTTTATAAAAAACAGTTGAGGGCATGTAGTATATGCCACGAGCTTTCCAACAAGCCCTAGAGCTCAAAAAATGGATTTCGTATGAAAAAGTTATGACCGTTCAGGGTTCTAGGGTTAAGACAGGGTCCAAACAGGATCACTGTGCAACAGGTTTTCCCCAAGTTGTTTTCCTAAGGCCTCCTTATGTGCTCTAGAGTAAAATGTTTATGCCCAAAATTAGCCCAACTCTTCAATTAAAAAACCCTAAAAAATTGGCTAAAATTGGTTGTCAATCGCGATCGACAGGGCTGTCAATCGCGATGGACAGGGCTGTCAATCGCGATGGACAGAGTATCAATCACGATGGACAGGCAATCAATCGCGATGGAAAGACAATCAATCGTGATGGACAGGGGTCAGTCAATCGCGATGGACAGGCAATCAATCGCGATGGACAAGGGTCAGTCAATCGCGATGGACAGGCAATCAATCGCGATGGACAGGAGTCGGTCGCGATGGATAGGCAATCAATCGCGATGGACAGGGGTCAGTCAATCGCGATGGACAGGAGTCGGTCGCGATGGACAGGCAATCAATCGCGATGGACAGGGGTCAGTCAATCGCGATGGACAGGCAATCAATCGCGATGGACAGGCAGTCGGTCGCGATGGACAGAGCTGTCAATCGCGATGGACTGAAATTTTGCAAGATTTTCAAAAATTTTTGTGGAAATGTGGTGTGCAGGGTCTCTAGTCCACTGTGGTGCACTCAGATTTACCAAAAGATGAAAATTTCTATCAATCGCGATCGACAGGAGTCGGCGACTGCGAGACAGTTCTGCACATTTCCGTACCTGCGCGGCGTGCTAGAGGGGATGATGATGTTGAAACCTGCAAGAAACTCCAAAAGCATGCAGAAAATAGCACACAACAGTTCGCTCTCTCGCTCTCTCTCACAAGTGAAATGAGGGAAATGAGGTGGAGAAGGTGGTAAAATAAAAAAACTGAAATTTTCGTGATGATGGAAGTGGAGGTGGAAGATGGTGATGATGATGATGGTGATGATGGTGGTAAGGTAAGAAAGAGAAAAATAGGAAAAGTAAAGAAATTACCTACAACGCCAACGTCTCCAATCTACGTCTTACCATCACACGCTCGTCCTCAAAGCTCGATCCCCGGCAACGGCGCCAAAATTTGGTGTAGCTCAGTGATGAGTAGCACCTCCTTTAATGTCAATCCGGGAAGACGTGAGGATGGTATGAAGACCTCGAGCAAGTGGAGGCACAAGTGCGTGAGTGAGAAGCACACAAGCATGCACACACATACACACACACGCGCACACACGGCAAGACAAAGAGTGAGAAGCAATGGAGTTCTTAGATTACTTTCAAAAAGCTCTTACAAGTTCATTTCAATTACAATCCAACCTCAAAAATGAGCTCTCTAGCTCTTTTTATAGTTTTTGACTAGGTTTTGGCCCTGTCCAGACCTAGTGTCCGGCCTAGTTAAAAATTAGGTTCCAGGGCCAATTTGAGGGCTTAAACGGAGTCTAAAAAATACGAAAATTGATATGTAGGTACTTCTAAGGCTCCTCAAGCTCAAGGACTCCTTGGCTTGCACAAAATGGAGCTACAAAAATATGAAATGGTATTTACAATGATTGTTAGTGATAAGAATCACTGTTATAAAGATGTTGGTCTGGAAAAATTTGAAGGGCCTATCTGCCAGATTTGCATCGACTGCTTTGTCTACTTACTCCTTCACCTCGCTCTGACTCTCTCCGCTGGCTTCCTTGTCTAGTCAGTCCTTGGGTGCCCATACTGCTCTCAACACAAGGATTATCTATCGATGTCTTGCATATGACGTGCCGGTTGCCAGAGCCCTAAAATATTCACAGCTGGAGTTTTTCAAAGGACGGAAGTCGGG
Source organism: Ceratopteris richardii (assembly GCA_020310875.1). Classification (NCBI taxonomy): domain Eukaryota; kingdom Viridiplantae; phylum Streptophyta; class Polypodiopsida; order Polypodiales; family Pteridaceae; genus Ceratopteris; species Ceratopteris richardii. The sequence goes on from CM035434.1 coordinate 6,032,011, forward strand.
GAGCCAGTCTGCGAAACGAATGCGTGGATCACTCTCCCAGGTAATGATCCCTCACGAGGCCACGACCGAAGCTTCCCCCAAAGAAGAAGCCCAGGTCGCACCTTTCACAATCCATCTTCAAGGAGTTCAAGCAGGGGACGTGGTACAACCCACCCCATCCGCCCCTCCACTACCTACTGAGGCTGAGTTTGCATCTATGGCCGCTTTAACTGAGGACCCCGATTTTGATTTTGAAAGATTCCTGCAGACGGCCCACTTATCTGATAGTGAAGATTTTCCTGACAATGCCGATCCGGGATCATCATTCCAAGGAGAACATCCACAGGGCGAGACAAGCAGGGTACATTTGGGAGAAGAGGCACCACATACTCATGGTCCTAGCACACAAAATCAGGAAGAAGAACGGGGGAATGAACCAGAGGAGAGTGAAGAGGAGGCCCCTGCTTACACAACACAACTCAAGCGGCTATACAAGACAATCAAGCAGGTACAGAGAAGACATAAGATGACAGAAGAGGCGAACAGAGCCCTAGTGAACCAAATGTTGCAGGCCGAGAATGTAGACCCACATTTTGTTGAATCATTGAATCTGTTGGCGGACACATGTGGGATCGGGGAAGCAATGAGGACAATGGTCTATCGGGAGAACCCTACCTATGATCAACGAAGGATTGATACACGACCCCGGCGAGGAAAAATGATTCAAATGGAAGTCTCTACTGCCTTACCTACCACAATTTCAGAGGATGTTCACATGACTAGCCCAAGTCCCACTGATGAACAAGATGTAAATACACAGGTACCATCTCCACCGTCACCTTCCATTCAACCCTCAGCACCCTTCTCTACTAGTCTTTCTGAACAACCGATATCCACCCATCATGAAACCTTTGTACACACCTCTGTTTTTACATCCTCCCCCATACCCACATCCATCACTTCCGCCCAAATTTGTGAATCTCACACAGGACATCCTGCCACCGATCAAACCATACTAGGATACCCTTCCTATCTCCCCGCCCTTGGACAACCACTTGCCACTAGCCAGACCTTCCCATCCTTTTCCATTCACCCACACATTCCCCCTCTCCCAAACCCTATCCACCACTTCCCTTGTAACTGCCTCAGGCTCAACCCAAGTCACACAACCGTCATTCTGGACAAACCTTGTAAATATACTCCAACAAGTGGAGAATTATAATAAAAAGTCCCTTCCCCAACCCCACTCCCCCACATTCACCGCCACCACTAACACACCACCTACCGTTCCCGTATTCACAATTCACACTTCACACACTATCACATCCGACCCCATGGATATTTCACCATCCACAGGAGCACCCACCGCCACGTCCGTTCCACCATCATCACATCTCACTTCACTCATAGGCACATCATCCACTTTTCCCTTCCCCATTTCCCGACCCTTTGCATGTTCCACCTCTACCCATGCATCCACATCATTTAGTAATGCACTAGACACCATGGTTGAAGCGGCCACTCAAATTAAGCAAGAGTATAAGCTATTAGAAGAAAATAACACAGAGCTGTGCAATCTCTCGGCTCAACTCCAGGCACGAGTCGATGCCTTGGAACTAGGTAATACAACACTACAACACCAGGTGACTGACCTCCAACAATCGAAGACAGAACTCGAAGCTAAGTATGCAGAGACAGGCAAAGCTATGGAGGAACAACTCAGAGAACAAATGGGCCGCAATGCGAGACTTCAACGCAACATGGCTCTACTACGTCGCCATCTAGCAGCAGCTCAAGAAGAGAACAGAAGGCTACAACAACAAAACCAGGAGAACCTAGAAGCCGCCATGGAAAACACCCCGGGAGCACCCATCGACCCTGCTAAATTCCAAGCCATCCCCTCAGAAAACATACAACAAATATTGGAAACCTATGCCAATCTCTTAGAAGCACATGATCAGCTTGCTGACCAAGTCAAAGACCTACAAAAGTCCCAAGTGCCTGCACCACACCAACGAGAACCTAAAGAGATGGCCAACGCTACAACCTCACCAAAGCCGGAATTATCAGTAACCAATGAAGTACTAGAGCTACATCAGGAGGTGGCCGAGTTGAAAATTAGATTATTACAATATGAACGACCACCCTCCCCACCTGATCAGCCAAGTGAAGAGGAGACCATTGCCATTCCGATGGAAGAAACATTCGAAGATAATTATGAGCCACAACCTCTTCTAGGTGGCAGGATCACTGAAGAGGGACAGGATACATATGAGGAACCCCCGTCAGCATGGATGAAGCAGGTAGAGGAGATGGGCCACACTCACGAAGAGCGGGTTGCAACCCAGATGCTAGCCATGAAAACCATAGAGGAGACCATACTCAAGTCTGAATATTTCTCAAACTTGGCTCCTAGGCGGTTGATAACTAGCTCAGAGTTACAATATAAACCTTATTTTGTATTGTTGGCGGACTACAATGCTGAGATCAAACGCATAACCAACAAGTATCCCTCTTTCGCAACACAGTTCGAACCCGAGGACATCCCAGAGGCAGCCAAAAAAGGGGCCATATTCCAGCCCATATGGAGGCAAAAGTTACTGGAGACCTATCCGGAAATGTTACGAACATGGGATCATGCTCCCATGCATCTGAAATATAACCCATGCTTTGGACCGGTACAAAGAAGACGCTCCTAGAAAGCATTCGCCATCAAGGTTCAGAACAATGTGAATTGCAAACAGTGGCTGAACTACCCCAAAATCGCACCACCGACAGGCCCACCTACAACAGCGTACATGATGGCTACCATCCGATATTGGCTTCCACGCCTCCACTCCATGCCAGATGTAGCTGCACAGATGCTACTCAAGATATTTGATATGATGCAGGTTGTGCTCAAAACCTTCCGCAACGTATGCAACATTCAGCCTCCGATTCTCGGCTTCATCAATGGCAATTATGACCTCCTGTATGATATGAGCACAACCCCAAGCATACGAGTTGCTTATGCATGGCACGCACGCATCAGATATCTTCCTGCCTACTATAAGCAAACCTTCGACGACATGTTCACCACGGGATTTTGGGAAGCACATTCAGAGGTATTTGCACCACGACCAACCCACCTGCTGCAACTATTTGCATGCGAGCAAACAATGCATTCAGAGCTCTACACTACGCCACAACCTAACATGCCTGGAGCCGTGAATTGGGATGCCCTCCAGAGCGATTTGGTCCGGGGACTACGTATAAAAGAACAAGAATTGGCAACCGACCTCCTGCAGAAGTACATCGATCAAACAGTGGAGCAGAGGTTTGTCAGAGGCGACAGACCCTAGGGGGGGGGAGAGTGTTGACATTATACAGGAAGAAGCAAGTACGGACACACATGCAGATCTAGCACTAAGGCAACCCTTCATTTGTTTCAAAACCCTTACATCATTTTAAAGTGATTCTCATCACTAAAAACCCCTGTAAATACCATTTTCACCTTTTTGTAGCTCCATTTTGTACAAGCCGAGGAGTCCTCGAGCTTGAGGAGCCTTAGAAGTAGTTGCCTGCCAATTTTCATATTTCTTAGATCTCGTTTGAGCCCTCAAATAAACCCTGGAACCTAATTTTTAACTAGGCCGGACACTAGGTCTGGACAGGGCCAAAGCTAGGCAAAAACTATAAATAGAGCTAGAGAGCTCATTTTTGGAGAGCTTCTTGTAGTTTTGAGCTTGTATGAGAACTTGGTTGCAATAGAAGTGATTCCATTGTCTTACTCTCTTTGTTCTTGCAGTGTGTGCGCGTATGTGTGTATGTGTGTGCATGTTAGTGTGCTTCTCACTCACACATTTGTGCCTTCACTTGCTCGAGGTCTTCATACCATCCTCATGTCTTCCCGGATTGACATTAAAGGAGGTGCTACTCATCACTGAGCTACATATATATATATATATATATATATATATATATATATATATATATATATATATATATATATATATATATATATATATATATATATATATATATATATATATATATATATATATATATATATATATATATATGTGTGTGTGTGTGTGTGTGTGTGTGTGTATATATTCAAAGATAGATATATGCACGTGCCATTATCCATGCATGCATGTGCATCTCATACATGCATGTGTGTGTAATGTGTGTCATACTTTATATGCATGTGTGTGTCATGTAGCATATATGATGGAAACTTTAAGCTGAGTATATATGAATGTGTGTGTGTGTGTTATATTATACATATATATGCATTATATATGTGTATTTATGCATGTGTGTGTGTCATATTATATATATGTATTATATATAAATATTATATGTATGCATCATATATGATAAAGGCAGATTTTTTAAATAAGATCAAACTTTTTTTTTAAATGAACACGTTCCAAATGTTTTTTGGAACGCACGTTCCGTACGGTACGTGCGGTACATTCCAAATGCGTTTGGAACGCGTTCCAAACCTACCTTGATCGATATCAAGTGTCAGTTATTGAGTACACGATGTGAGGATCGAACTTAAGTTCGAGCCTCTCAGCTTTTACAGCAATATCAAGTTTAAAATTGTTGGGTCACATGATAAGTTCGAGCCATTCGTGTTCGAGCCTCTCAGGTTTGAGTCTCTTAGGTTCGAGTCTCTCAGGTTCGAGCCTCTCAGATTTGAGCCTCTCAGGTTGGAGCCTTATAATCATATCAAGTTTAGGATTGTTTATTCATATGATATGAGGCTCGAACTTAAGTTCGAGCCTCTGAATTTTGACGTGATATGAGGCTCGAACTTAAATTTGAGATTCTAAGCTTTAAGTCTATTGTGTCCCTTAATATGAGGTTCAAACTTTAGTTCGAGCATTAAAATCATATCAAAAGTCAACCTATTGAGACACATGATATAAGGCTCGAACTTAAGTTCACGCCTCTCACTTTTGCGTTTTTTAGATAAAGTTCTTTGAAGAACAACTCCTCGACAATACAACTCTATAACGTAGGTGTCTACTCGAGCAAAATTGTTGATGAAATCATCAATGAAATTTTTTTCTATGAATTTATCCCGACCTTTATGAGCAAAAATGGATTACTACTCTTAAGGGCTCCAATTTTAAAAGTCATTTTTGTAGCTATATGTTGAACACCTTCCACAAGCATATGAACATAGAGGAAATCAATAAAAGATACTAGAATATATTCCGTCTCTGAGTTCATCCTGTTAAGTGCAAAAACCAATCTGGAGAAGAACGTTGCTGAAATGCATTCTCGACTATGTAAACTATATAGGTCTGAATCAAACCTAAAGAAAGAAATGTTGAATGGAAGAACTTTCTCTGAGCAAAAACTTTCCACCTTGTTTAAATCAAAACCAAATCCATATATTGACCATGGAATAACATTTGTTGTGGTCTTTATTCCCATTGCAATTGTGTACGAATGACTCAACAAAGTTATGCCAACCTTTGGTAAAGGAGGAGACTTCTTTGCCCTGTTTAATGAGTCTTTCACAAATGTCTCACTATAACTTTTAATTTTTTCATATTGTATATCTGTGATATTATATTTCTCACAGAGTTTTTCCCAAGTCAAAACCTCTGTTGTTAAATCAATAGAAAATGCAATTATAGCATTTTTCAACACTCAATCTGTCTTTAATCTCCATGCCATTTCTTCCATGTCAACCATGTGCTTCAATGATTTTGCCTTTTTTAACAAAATTTTCTTTTCTAAAACTGCCTTTTGAATTTCTAAAATTTCTTTATTGTATAAACCTGCAATACATCTGAATAATGTCGGACCTAATATAACCGTCCCTGGTGTTTGCTTCAATTGACCATCTTTCATTGCTACTATCTTTGCAGATGTCGATATAACATCTTTTGTTGGATCTCTTTTGCTATTTTGTACTTCACCGTTTGTGTTAAGGAGTGCCCCTTGGCTATACAAACGCATTATTGATATCTAATTCTTCCATTCCTCATCATTACATAAAAGAAGATGCAGATCATTCTTTATAAATCCTTTTTGTAAAGTTTGCTCTGTATTCTCTACAAAATTTTGCAAAAAAAAACGTATATAATTTAAATAAATACAAGTTTTAAAAAATAATAATATATAATAACTATCTAAATATATAAATAAATATATGTTTTAAAAAAAGTGAAAATACCAAGAATATAAACATAAAAAATACCAAGAATACAAACATACCTGCCATGATATAAATTTTCTTTTACTCTGATTAACACCTGGAGGAGGCTTGGATGGACATCCTTTTGCTTTCCATTGAGATCTAGCTTGTAAAAGTTGATCCACAAATAGTTCCTTCTGTAATGACTTTGCCACCATCAAATTAGCCTCTTTAGATATCTCCCTTGAAATTTTTGGAGGACAATTTACTATAATTTTTGCTTTTCTATATCTAAATTGTTGTCGTAACTGTAATGTCACCATCGGAGAATCAACACTTTGTAAAGTCTTCGCTTCACTAATTGAATGTTGTCCAGATATTATCCAATACTCAACTTGTCAATATTATCATGAGATAAAATTTGTAGAGGTATTCTGAGACTTGGATCAATAGGCATAACAACTGCAAGAATTTCATTCTCTTTCGGAGCCAAGACAAAATCATTCATTAATGTACGTACCCAATCTCTGTTTAATTTTCGATATACATAATTCGATGGTGCCGGAAAACGTCTTTTTACATCAACATTAAATACTGCATTAGAACCAAAAGCATAGTATTCTTGTTTTTTGAAGTAGTGAATCCATCATTTTATTTTCTTGTGGATGCACTACTGTATCTTCTATTTCTTCACTCCTATTATCTAAATGTCGGATTGATACATCTTCATCGTTTTGTATAGCCTTTGATGATGATCCTAAATCTTTGTTTGAATAACCTTTCAACTTTCATTTCTTAGATCTCCCAATTACATCTGAGCTTCTCTTCAAAGATTTTGACTTTTGAGTTAATTTTTTGGCTTCTTTTATAATTTTCACTAATTCTTCTATTGATTTGATCGATCCAATTGAGCCTAATGATCGATCGGACTTTGAGATACTATCTTTCATATCATCCAAACAAAAAGTCTCCCATGATAAGCAAAACTTATTCGCATTAATATTCTCACCATCTGGAAGCACTTTACACGTAAAGACGGTGTGCCTTGTGCATTAACATCTTCTTTAACATGAACAATAGTACCCATATCACCATATGTAGATCCTACATCTGTCATAAACAAATGTACATCTGCTTTGAAGTTTCCTTCCTGATCATAAGTATCAGCAAACCATTTCATGTCTTCTTTATGTGTCAAATCAAAAGATTTATGAACCTTAATCCTATTTGAAGGAACCTTCATCCCACTTGTTTTTTATAAATTTTCCAGTGAAAATACATAATCGGTAACATTGGTTTGAAATTCATTCGTTTTTTCCATTGCTCTTGAAAGTCAAACAAATATTTTCTTTTAGTATCACGTCAACATAATAACAAACAATATCAACATAATAACATCAACTTTCTCATTCATACTCATCAAATTTATTATCATGAACTTTCTCATTCCTATTCATCAAATTTATTATAATACTATTATCTCTAATTATTAAACTTTAGATTATAGATTATTATCAAATTTACGAACTTCGAGGCTCTTAAGCTGGAGCGTCTTGTGTTTAAATTACAAAATAAATTTGAGCTAAAAATACTATTCTTTTTGCTAGAATAGATAAGAGGACTTGAACTTAAGATCGAGTGTCACATCATGTGACTCAATAGACTGATACTTGATATGATTCAGAATTTTGAACTTAAATTCAAACTTTGATGATGAATATTCAGAGGCTCGAACTTAAGTTCAAGCCTCTTATCATGTGAGCCAACAATCAAACTTCATATGATTCTAAAGCTCAAACTTGAGGCTCGAACTTAAGTTAGAGCCTCATATCATATGACCAATAATCCCAAATTTAATATGACTCATATTATGTTACTTAATACATCGATAGTTGAATATGATTCAAAGGCTAAAAGCTCGATATTATGTAACACAACAGACTCGAAATTCAAAGGCACCAATTTAAGTTCGAGTCTGGTATCATGTGACAAAGTTCGAGCCTCATATTGTATGAGTAAACAATCCCAAACTTTGATATGATTATAAGGTCAAACCTAATAGGCTCGAAATTAAGTTCGAACCTCATATCATGTGACCCAACAATCCTAAACGTATATGGATGGAAAAGCTCAGAGGCTCGAACTCATATCATGTGACTCAACAACTGACAATTGATATTGATTCAAAGGATATTATGTGACACAACAAACTCAAAATTTTGAGGCTCGAACTCCTTATATAATGTGATACAACAGACTCAAACTTGATCTCATTTAGAGGCTCGATTCGGAGAGGTTCAAACTTAAGTTCGAGCCTCATATCATGTATAATCCCAAATTTTATGATTCTAAAGCTCGAACCTGAGAGGCTCGAACTTAAGTTCGAGCCTCAAATCATGTGACCCAAAAATCCAAACTTGACATAGATGGAAAAGGTGGGAGGCTAGAACTTAAGTTCGCCTCAAAACATGACCCAACAATCCAAACTTGACATAGATGGAAAAGGTGGGAGGCTAGAATTTAAGTTCGAGCCTCATATCATGTGTCTCAGTAGCCTAACAGTTGATATGATTCAAAGGCTCAAACTTAAATCAGAGGCTCGAACTTAATTTTGATTCTTATATGATGTATACGTGCGAGCCTCGTATCATGTATAATGTATAATCAAAAGTTTATGATTCTAAGGCTCGAACCTGAGAAGCACGACTTTGAGAGGCACGAACTTAAGTTCGAACCTCTCAACGTCGAGTTTAAGTTTGAGCCTTTGATATCAATTCAAAGTCTTGAATTTAAGTTCGAGCCTGATATTATGTGACACACTAGACTCAAAATCTAGAGGCTCGAACTTAAGTTCGGACCTTCTGTCATATGAGACAACATAGTCAATCTTGATGTCATTTAGAGGTTCGATCCTGAGAGGCTCGAACTTAAGTTCGAGCCTCATATCATGTATAATCTCAAACTTAATGATTCAAAGGCTCAAACCTGACAAGCTCAACCTTGAGAGGCTCGAACTTAAGTTCGAGCCTCATATCATATGACCCAACAATTTCAAACTTGATATCGGTGTATAATCTCAAACTTAATGATTCAAAGGCTCGAACCTGACAAGCTCAACCTTGAGAGGCTCGAACTTAAGTTCGAGCCTCATATCATATGACCCAACAATTTCAAACTTGATATCGGTGGAAAAGGTGAGAGAGTTTGAGCCTCATATCATGTGTCTCAATAGAATGACAATTGATATGATTCTAAAGCTTGAATTGAAGTTCGAGCCTCATATCATATCAATGGGCTCGAACTTAAGTTCAAGCCTCATATCATATGACCCAACAATTTCAAACTTGATATCGGTGGAAATGGTGAGAGAGTTCGAGACTCATATCATGTGTCTCAATAGATTTATAACTGATATGATTCTAAAGCTCGAATTGAAGTTCGAGTCTGATATTAAGGGACATAATAGACTCAAAACTTAGAAGCTTGAACTTAAGTTCGAGCCTCATATCATGTGACTACAATAACTGACAATTGATATCGATTCAAAAGCTCGAATTTAAGTTCGAGCCTGATATTATGTGACATAACAAAGTCAAAATTCAGAGGTTTGATCATATGAAACGACAAACTCAAACTTGATGTTATTTAAAGGTTTGATCCATATAGGTTCTAACTTAAGATTGACCCTCATATCATATATAATCCCAAACTTTATGATTGTAAGATACGAACCTGACAAGCTCGACCTTGAGATTCATATCATGTGAGTAAACAATCCCAAACTTAATATGATTATAAGTCAAAATTCAGAGGCTCGAACTTAAGTTCGAGCCTCATATCATATGAATAAAAAAATCACAAACTTGAGCCTCATATTAAGGGACACAATAGACTCAAAACTTAGAAGCTCAGACTTAAGTTTGAGCCTTATATCATGTGCCTTATATCATGTGACACAATAGACTCAAACTTGATATGATTTATAGGCTTGATCCTGAAAGGTTCGAGTCTGATGACACAATATCAAAATTCAAAGGCTCGAACTTAAGTTCGAGCCTCATATCATGTGAGTAAACAATTCCAAACTTGATATGATTGTAAGTCAAAATTCAGAGGCTCGAACTTAAATCATATGAGCAAACAATCCCAAATAATCAGGGTCGAACTTAAGAGGCTCGAACTTACGTTCGAGCCTCATATTGTGTGACCTAACAATCCTAAACTTAATATGGCTAGAAAAGTTGAGAGGCTCGAACTTAAGTTCGGGCCTCACAAAATTGAATTGATTTTGACGCTCCAACTTAAGTTCGAGCCTCTTTGTTTTTTTGCTAAAGTTGATATGACTAGAGAAACTGACATGTTGGAAAAGCTGAGAGGTTGGAAAGTTGATATGACTCGAGAAGCTGACAGGTTGGAAAAGCTGAGAGGTTCGACCTTAAGTTCGAGCCTCTGAATTTTGAACTTAAGTTCAATCCTCAGGATCGAACCTCTAAATGATATTAAGTTTGAGTCTATTGTGTCACATAATATAAGGCTCGAACTTAAGTTTGAGCCTCGAATTTTGAGTCTGTTGATATGATTTTAAGGCTCGAACTAAAGTTAAAGCCTCATATTAAGGGACACAATAGACTCAAAACATATATATCATGTCAAAATTCAGAGGCTCGAACTTAAGTTCTAGCCTCATATCATATGAATAAACAATCCTAAACGCGATATGATTATAAAGCTCGAACCTGAGAGATTCGAACCTGAGAGGTTCGAACTTAAGTTCGAGCCTCATATCATGTGACCCAACAATTCTAAACTTGATATGGCTGGAAAAGCTGAGAGGCTCGAACTTAAGTTCGATCCTCGCATCATGTGACTCAATAACTGACACTTGATATCGATTCAAACACTTGAATTTAAGTTCGAGCCTGATGACATAACAGACTCAAAATTCAGAGGCTCGAACTTAAGTTCGAGCCTTATATTATGTGACATAAGAAACTCAAACTTTATATCATTTAGAGGTTCGATCCTGAGAGGTTCGAACTTAAGTTCCAGCCTCAAATCATGTATATTCCAAACCTTATGATTCAAGGCTCGAAACTGATAAGCTCGCCTTTGAGAGGCTCGAACTTAAGTTCAAGCCTCATATCATGTGACCCAATAATCCGAACTTTATATGGGTGCAAAAAGGTGAAAGACTCAAACTCAAGTTCGAGCCTCATTTCATGTACCTCAATAGACTAAGTGTTGATATGATTCTAAGGCTCGAACTTAAGTTCGAGCTTGATATTAAGGGACACAATAGAGTCAAAACTTTGAAGTTCAAACTTAAGTTCAAGCCTCATATCATGTGACACAACACACTCAAACTTGATATGATTTATAGGCTTGATCCTCAAAAGTTCGAGTCTGATGATGCAATATCAAAATTCACAGGCTCGAACTTAAGTTTGAGCCTCATACCATGTGAGTAAACAATCCCAAACTTGATATGTTTAAGTCAAAATTCAGAGGCTCGAACTTAAGTTTGAGCCTCATATCATATGAGTAAACCATCCCAAACTTGATATGATTATAAGGGTTGAACCTGACAGGGTCGAACATAAGAGGCTTGAACTTAAGTTCGAGCCTCATATCATGTGACCTAACAATCCTAAACTTGATCTGGGTGGAAAAGTTGAGAGGCTCGAACTTAAGTTCGAGCCTCGCAAAATTGAATTGATTTTGAGGCTCAAACTTAAGTTCGAGCCTCTTTGTTCTTTTGCACATAAGACACAACAATCCTAAAGTTGATATGACTGGAGAAGCTAACAGATTGGGAAACCTCAGAGGTTCGACCTTAAGTTGAAGCTTCCCAAACTTGAATTGATTCGGAGGCTTGAACTTAATAACTGACAGTTGATTCTGAGGCTCGACCTTAAGTTTGAGCCTCCCAAAATCGAATTCATTATGTGACTGAATAACTGATAGTTGATATCGATTCAAACGCTCCAATTTAAGTTCGAGCCTAATGACACAACAGAATCAAAATTCAGAGGCTCGAACTTAAGCTCGAGGTTATATTATGTGACACAACAGAATCAAACTCGATGTCATTTACAGGTTCAATCCTGAGAGGCTGGAACTTAAGTTGGATCCTCATGACCAAACAATCCGAACTTGATATGGATGAAAAAAGTGAGAGGCTTGAACTTAAGTTTGAACCTTATATCATGTGTCTCAATAGATTGACAGTTGATATGATTTTAAGGCTCGACCTAAAGTTAGAGCCTGATATTAAGGGACACAATAGACTTAAAGCTTAGAAGCTCAAACTTAAGTTCGAGCCTCATATCACCTCAAAATTCAGAGGCTCGAACTTAAGTTCAAGCCTCATATCATATGAATAAACAATCCTAAACTCGATATGACTATAAGGCTCCAACCTGAGAGGCTCGAACTTAAGTTCAAGCCTCATATCATGTGACCCAACAATTTTAAACTTGATATGGCTCAAAAATCTGAGAGGCTCGAACTTAAGTTCGATCCTCGCATCATGTACTCAATAACTGACACTTGATATCGATTTAAACGCTCAAATTTAAGTTCGAGCCTGATGACATAACAGACTTAAAATTCAGAGGCTCTAACTTAAGTTCGAGCCTTATATTATATGACACAACAGACTCAAACTTGATATCATTTAGAGGTTCGATCCTGAGAGGTTCGAACTTAAGTTCGAGCCTCATATCATGTATAATCCAAACTTTATGATTCAAGGCTCGAAGCTGACAAGCTCGACCTTGAGACGCTCCAACTTAAGTTGGAGCCTCATATCATGTGACCCAACAATCCGATCTTGATATCCGTGGAAAAGGTGAGAGGCTCGAACTTAAGTTCGACCCTCATTTCATGTGCCTCAATAGACTGCGTGTTGATATGATTCTAAGGCTCGAACTTAAGTTCGAGTATGATATTAAGGGACACAATAGACTCAAAACTTTGAAGTTCAAACTTAAGTTCAAGCCTCATATCATGTGACACAACACACTCAAACTTGATATGATTTATAGGCTTGATCCTAAAAGGTTCGAGTCTGATGATGCAATATCAAACTTCACAAGCTCAAACTTAAGTTTCAGCCTCATACCATGTGAGTAAACAATCCCAAACTTGATTCATATGAGTAAACAATCCCAAACTTGATATGATTATAAAGGTTGAACCTGACAGGGTCGAACTTAAGTTTGAGCCTCATATCATGTGACCCAACAATCCTAAATTTGATATGCGTGGAAAAGTTGAGAGGCTCAAACTTAAGTTCGGGCCTCACAAAATTGAATTGATTTTGATGCTTGAACTTAAGTTCGAGGCTCTTTGTTCTTTTGCACATAAGACACAACAATCCTAAAGTTGATATGACTGGAGAAGCTGACAGGTTGGGAAACCTCAGAGGTTCGACCTTAAGTTGAAGCTTCCAACACTTGAATTGATTCGGAGGCTCGAACTTAATAACTAACAGTTGATTCTGAGGCTCGACCTTAAGTTTGAGCCTCCCAAAATTGAATTTATTATGTGACTAAATAACTGACAGTTGATATCGATTCAAACGCTCAAATTTAAGTTCGAGCCTGATGACACAACAAACTCAAAATTTAGAGGCTCGAACTTAAGTTCAAGGTTATATTATGTGACACAACAGAATCAAACTCGATGTCATTTAGAGGTTCGATCCTGAGAGGCGGGAACTTTAGTAAGATCCTCATGACCAAACAATCCGAACTTGATATGGGTGAAAAAAGTGAGAGGCTCATATCACCTCAAAATTTAGAGGCTCGAACTTAAATTCAAGCCTCATATCACCTCAAAATTTAGAGGCTCGAACTTAAATTCGAGCCTCATATCATATGAATAAACAATCCTAAACTCGATATGACTATAAGGCTCCAACCTGAAGAGGCTCGAACCTGAGAGGCTCGAACTTGAGAGGCTCAAACTTTAGAGGCTTGAACTTAAGTTCGAGCCTCATATCATGTGACCCAACAATTTTAAACTTGATACGGCTCGAAAACCTGAGAGGCTCGAACTTAAGTTCGATCCTTGCATCATGTACTCAATAACTCACACTTGATATCGATTTAAACGCTGGAATTTAAGTTCGAGCCTAGTGACATAAGAGACTTAAAATTCAAAGGCTCTAACTTAAGTTCGAGCCTTATATTATGTGAAACAACAGACTCAAACTTGATATCATTTAGAGGTTCGATCCTGAGAGGTTCGAACTTAAGTTCGAGCCTCAAATCATGTATAATCCAAACTTTATGATTCAAGGCTCGAAGCTAACAAGCTCGACCTTGAGAGGCTGAAACTTAAGTTCGAGCCTCATATCATGTGACCCAACAATCCGAACTTGATATGCGTGGAAAAGGTGAGAGGCTCAAACTTAAATTCGAGACTCATTTCATGTACCTCAATAGACTGCCTGTTGATATGATTCTAAGGCTCGAACTTAAGTTTGAGTCTGATATTAAGGGACACAATAGACTCAAAACTTTGAAGTTCGAACTTAAGTTCAAGCCTCATATCATGTGACACAACACACTTAAACTTAATATGATTTATAGGGTTGATCCTGAAAGGTTCGAGTCAGATGACACAATATCAAAATTCACAGGCTCAAACTTAAGCTCGAGTCTCATATCATGTGAGTAAACAATCCCAAACTTGATATGATTATAAGTCAAAATTCAGAGGCTCGAACTTAAGTTCGAGCCTCATATCATATGAGTAAACAATCCGAAACTTGATATGATTATAAGTGTCGAATCTGACAGGGTCGAACCTAAGAGGCTCGAACTTAAGTTCGAGCCTCATATCATGTGACCCAACAATCCTAAACTTGATATGGTTGGAAAAGTTGAGAGGCTCAAACTTAAGTTCGGAGCCTCTTTGTTCTTTTGCACATAATACACAACAATCCTAAAGTTGATATGACTAGAGAATCTGACATGTTGGAAAAGCTGAGAGGTTCGACCTTAAGTTTGAGCTTCCCAAACTTGAATTGATTCTAAAGCTCGAACTTAATAAGTGACAGTTGATTCTGAGGCTCGTCCTTAAGTTTGAGCCTCACAAAATTGAATTGATTATGTGACTCAATAACTGACAGTTGATATCGATTCAAACGCTTGAATTTAAGTTCGAGCTTGATGACACAACAGACTCAAAATTCAGAGGCTTGAACTTAAGTTCGAGCCTTGTATTATGTGACACAACAGACTCAAACCCGATGTCATTTAGAGGTTCTATCCTGACAGGCTCGAACTTCAGTTCAAGCCCCATATCATGTGACCAAACAATCCGAACTTAATATGGGTGAAAAAAGTGAGAGGCTCGAACTTAAGTTCGAACCATATATCATGTGTGTTAATAGATTGACTGTTGATATGATTTTAAGGCTCGAACTAAAGTTTGAGCTTCATATTAAGAGAGACAATAGACTCAAAAGCTCAAACTTAAGTTCAAGCCTCATATCATGTCAAAATTCAGAGGGTCGAACTTAAGTTCGAGCCTCATATCATATGAATAAACAATCCCAAACTCGATATGATTATAAAGCTCAAACCTGAGAGGCTCGAACTTAAGTTCGAGCCTCATATCATGTGACACAACAATCCAAACATGATATGGGTGAAAAAGGTGAGAGGCTTGAACTTAAGTTCGAGCCTCATTTCATGTGCCTCAATAGACTGACTGTTGATATGATTCTAAGGCTCGAACTTAAGTTCGAGCCTGATATTAAGGGACACAATAGACTCAAAACTTTGAAGTTCGAACTTAAGTTCAAGCCTCATATCATGTGACACAACAGACTCAAACTTGATATGATTTATAGGCTTGATCCTAAAAGGTTCGACTCTATTGACACAATATCAAAATTCAGGGGTTCAGGGGCTCGAACTTAAGTTCCAGCCTCATATCATGTGAGTAAACAATCCCAAATTTGATATGATTAAAAGTCAAACTTTAGAGGCTCGAACTTAAGTTCGAGCCTCATATCATATGAGTAGACAATCCCAAACATGATATGATTATAAGCGTTGAACCTGACAGGGTCGAACCTGAGAGGCTCAAACTTAAGTTCGAGCCTCATATCATGTGACCCAACAATCCTAAACTTGATATGGCTAGAAAATTTGAGAGGCTCAAACTTAACTCCCAAAATTGAATTGATTTTGAGGCTCGACTTAAGTTCAAACCTCTTTGTTCTTTTGCATATAAGACACAACAATCCTAAAGTTGATATGACTAGAAAAGCTGAGAGGCTTGACCAAGAAAAGCTGAGAGGCTCGAGCCTCCCAAAACTGAGGCTCAAACTTAAGTTCGAGCCTGTTTGTTATTTTGCACATAAGACACTATTTAATTTCACAGGCTCAAACTTAAGTTTGAGCATACTTTGTTCAAATTTCAAAATTGTGTTAAGTTAAGAATACCATTTCAATCGAGCGGGCGTGGCTTAGTAGATGTGCCTTCTACTCATAGGCAGATGGCTAGGGTTCAAGTCTCGCCTAGGGCTGAATGTCTCCGAGTTCCTCAAGATTGGTGCCTCATAAGGAGCCTCATATCACACTGAGACGATATGATTTAGAGGCTCGAACTTAAGTTGGAGCGTGATATTATGTGACACAATCAAATTTAGAGTTTTGAATTATATATTGTGGCATAACAAACTCAAACTTCATATACTTTTCTTTTCGTTGGAGAAGTTAGAGGCTCGAACTTAAGCTCGAGCCTTATTTCACGTGATCCAACAAACTGAAAGGAGCTCGTATACATACATACATACACAAAATAATGTGAGAATAGCACAAATCCCTAATTTTCAACAGCCCTTATAGTGGATTTAACAATGTATCACCACCTAGTTCAAATGAATCTATTTCAAAAGATCCACATATTTCAAATGACACCACATAATTTAATCCACATCATTCAAATGAATCCACATCATTTAATCTATCTATTTACAAATGAGTTTAATTCATTTAATCCACATAATTTAAATGATACCACTTTATTTAATCCACACAATTCAAATGATACCACTTCAATTAATCCATTGAACTCAAATGATACCACTTAGTTTACTCCACATAGTTCAAATGACACCACAAAATTTAATCCACATCATTCTAATGAATCCACATCATTTAATCTATCTATTACAAATGAGTTTAATTCATTTAATGCACGTAATTTAAATGATACCTCTTTGTTTAATCCACACAATTCAAATGATACTAGTTCAATTAATCCATTGAACTCAAATGATACCACTTAGTTTAATCCACATAGTTCAAATGAGTCCACAATATTTACCCTAACTTAATGTAAATAAATCTATATCATTTAATCCATATAGTTCAACTGAATACAGATCGTTTTCAATATGGTCTTAATCCATCCGTCATGGATATTTTTAAACCATATCGAGTAAGATTCGAAAATACTCTAAGTAGTTCATGTGCGTCTACTCTTTTTGATACATCTCTGTCACAAGTTATTTCTAAAGCATATTTGTAAATCCCATTTCTATCAATGGGATAACAATTTAAATCTATATATTTCAAGAGTTTCAATAGGAGTATCAAAATCGCAAATGTCTCTTGACTTTTGTTAAAAGGTGGAGGGCTTGTGGATATACATTCGGGTGCAATCCACCAGCACTTTCGGCTCCACTCATTTTTAGTTGATATTTCCAAATCAGCTAGCTTCGAAAAACATATTTTGGTTGGTTAATATGTTGCTCTACCGAAATCATATAATCCAATATAAACATGCTCAGCTTCAAAATGCAAGAAAATGTTGCTTAGATGGAGATTGTTGTGGGAAATATTACAAGTGTGTAAAAAGGATATTGTTT
>CM035434.1:6057524-6060024 GCA_020310875.1 Ceratopteris richardii
GCCCCAAAAGCCATGGTTGAGGATTACTTCCTAATCCTCTCTCTTAGGGTGTGGTTCAACCATCTCCTACTAGGATTATGTTACAGATTCAAACATCAGTGTTTAAAGCTAAGGTTGAGAATCTTATTCAACAAGTGCTTACTTTAAAGCTCTCTGCTTCTTTGAAATGGGAAGCCATGGTAGTGGGTATGCAGGATGTAATTCGAGAGTGTGGGAAATACCTTTCTAGGGTTATCAAAGCAGCTAAAGTTGAAGTTGAATATGTTATCCTTTCTTTAACTGAAAAGGTGGATATGGGGCATTTACTCTCTCAGAGGGAGTACTCGCGTATGTGTGATGCTTACAGATGTTTGCATTACACAGAAAACAATGCTATTCATTCTGCCAAAGTTCGAGCTAGATGTATGGACGTGAATGATTTACATGCTACCTCTAGATGCTTCTTTGAATTCTTACGAGCTAAGCGAGCTGCAAATAATATTTCATCGTTGGAAATTGGGGAGAAGGAGTTGCATGAGGGGAACTCTATAGCTGATGCCTGTTTGGATCATTTTAGAATCTTATTTGTTGCCTCTTACTCATCGGATGAATTTTGGTTTGCGACGCTTCAGGAAACTCTTGCGCATACCCCTCAGTGCTTGGACTCACGGACGGCTGCTACCTGTGAGAATTCCATAACAGAAGAAGAAATTTTTGTAGCCCTTAATTCTCTTAAGAATGGGAAAGCTCCTAGGTTGGATGGTCTTTCTAAAGAATTTGTTCTCGCCTTTTGGCTCTCTCTTAAGGCGCTGCTCCTTGATGTCTATAATGAAATTTGGAGGGATCAGAAGATGCCCTATTCGTTTAAGCAAGGGAAAATTAAACTTATACCAAAGGTGGAATTACCCAAACGGATTGGTGATTGGAGGCTTATCTCAATGATGAGTATTATCTACAAGATTTTCGCTAAAGTTTTCGCACTTAGGCTTAAGCCAGTTATTCATAGACTAGTACACTCCTCCCAGATTGGATTTGTTCACAAGAGATCGATTTATGATAACATCCTTTTTACTCAAATTTTGATGGAACATGCTTCGACATCTGGTCAGGAAGTGGTTGGCATGCAAATTGATTTTGAAAAATCTTTCGATCGAGTGCATTGGGATTTTATCGCCGCAACATTCAAGAAACTTGGATTCGGGCTTAAATTTTGTCGTCTTATATACTTTCTCTCTCAAGATAGCGTTTCCCAAGTAGAAATTAATGGAAGGCTTTCTGCACCCTTCCCGGTTCAACGGTCAGTGCGTCAGGATTTCCCTCTCAGCCCTCTTTTTTATGCAATGGCCTCTATACCGATGTTTTATTTCTTGCAAGCTAAAATGGAATCGGGATTTATCCATGGGGTTTCATTACATGGAAATCAGCATATAGCAGTGGGATTTGCATATGATACTTTTCTATTCGCAAAGGCTTCTGAAGAGAATATTCAACATATACTTGATTCACTGACTCCTTTTTCGAAAGCATCGGTGTTAAACATCAATATGGGGAAGTCGGCTCTTATCAATATCTCTGCACGGCACTCTCAATTTTCGTCCAGGAAGGGGCATAAAATTGAATGTGGTGTCATTTTCCGACATCTGGGATATCCGCTGGGAATGAATGTTTCGATTAAGGACCAAATACAGTGGGTGGTATGCAGAATCAAAAGTAAATTGAATTTGTGGCATGCTGCACAATGGCCACTCCATATTAGAATAAGGATAACATAATCTTTTTTACAGCCCTATATCATGTATTACATGTTATTGTTGGACTGGAAGAAATGTCACTTGTATGCATTCAAGTGTTTGATCAAGAATTTCTTGTGGAATAAGGCGCACAATCGAGCTCTGGTTCTCTCATCATGGGACTTTATTTCTCAACCTAAAAGTAAGGGTGGTCTAGGTATCCTACACCTTCAATCTCATATGATGGCAAGACGGGCAGCCTTTATCATGCATATCACTTCTGGTTTTAAGCCTCTTTGGACAGATGCTTTCTGGAAGATCATGGACAATGCAAAAGTGTACTACAAGGGCACCTGGAAAATAGATGCATGGAATAAGTTTTTCTCTCATGCCCCCTTACAAACTTCTTCTACTACACTTGTCATGCTGGTTACGAGTTTTAAGAAGACTACTTCTTTGCTTAAATGGAACGGGACAAAGCATTATGTAGGGAACTCTTTCGCTTCACTGTCTCCGTACTGGTCTTTTTTAGCTAGCCCGCCTCTGGCTTATTCTCTAGGTGCGGCTGCGCGATACCTTAATAATAAAGGAATTGATACTATTGCAAAGTGTTATGATTCTAAGTGGGAATTTCTATCCTTTCCTGCTGTTCGAGGGACTTATGCAGTAGGACCTTCTTATAGGTCTTAGTGGATTCAGCTGGTTCTCTTTTTGAAGCAATTTCAAATTCCTCTTTCGATTGATGCATCTGATCCTTGGCGGGACTAGCTTTTTGCCAAACATACAAGATG
>CM035434.1:6065024-6070024 GCA_020310875.1 Ceratopteris richardii
TCATAGCAAATGGATACATAGAGAAGGAGAACCAGCCCTTACAACAAAGAGCAAAATATTTCCAACAGAGCCTACACAAAGAGAGAGATATCAATCACACAACTTCACTAAAATGAATGTTGCTCCCAGCTTACTCAGAGAATGCTCCAGAGAATTGGTAAGCATAAAATAGACTCTTATAGCTATCCAATGAGACAAGAATTACATCAAATGGATACCATATGAGGGAGAACCAATGCTAACAACTCAGGGGTAGAGAGTTGCAACACTGCCTGCGCACACACATAGATATGCCTACTAAAAGAAAACAAAACAAGCAAGCAAGGGGGTTGCTTAAGCAAGGGGCTTTCTTATCACAACTCCAGCACTTAGTGCTCACTTTACATGAGCTAAAACTCCAAGAAGATGGCCCAAAAGAAGTCGGGATACATGCTCCTTTTATAGTGAGAGGTGTGCCCCTAAAATCTAGGAACTACCTTTCCAAATCAGCCTCCTAACTTGGAGGAATTAGTTGAGATGACTTGGGGAGTGGTTGAGTGACTTTTCTTGATGGAATCTCGTGGCTTTTGGCTTCCTTTGATTGCTCCACATGTCCATAAAAGATTCCCCACGAATTTTTAGCTTGAAGCTTGACTTTTAACACTCCCCCTCAAGCTTCAATTCTTCATCCTCATCCAAGCTCCTTCATGTTGATGCATTGCTTGAATTTTGAAATCTTCATCCCATCCAAAGCCTTTGTAAACATGTCCGCAACTTGGTCCTTAGTACCAATATGATGTACTGAAACTTCCTTGGATATCACCTTTTCCCTTATGAAGTGATAGTGCACTTCAATATGCTTGGTTCTAGCATGATAGACAGGGTTCGATGCTAGATGAATGCTACTCATGTTGTCACAAAAAATTGGATATGTGTCTACCTGCAAATTAAGCTCCATAAATAACTTCTTAATCCACATTAGCTCACATGTGACTTGAGCCAAAGCTCTATACTCAGCCTCGGTGGAAGATAATGCCACCGTGGGTTGCTTCTTTGAAATCCATGAGATGATCTTGCTACCTAGCATGACTAGGTAACCACTTGTACTCCTTCTATCTTCCTTCGAACCGGCCCAATCGGCATCGGAATAAGCTTTGACCTGCATATCATCATCAAATGAGTAGAACAATCCTTCATTTATAGTGGCTTTGAGATATCGCAACATTCTTCTTGCAGCTTGCAAGTGTGTAGTCCTTGGACTATGCATAAATTGTGATAACACTCCAACTCCATATGCTATGTCAGGCCTGGTTATTGTGGCATAATTGAAAGAGCCTACAATAGATCGATACAAAGTTACATCCTCTAATGGCTCTCCATCAATGGAGCTTAGCTTTACATTAACTTCCATGGGATTTGAAATAGGCTTGCAATGTAGCATCCCAAACCTCTCAAGTAGGTCTAGAATATACTTCCTTTGTATGAGCATAATACCTTCTTCTTTGTATACAACTTCAATGCCAAGAAAATACCTAAGATCTCCAAGATCAGAGATCCTAAACTCCTTTCCAAGCTTTGCCTTGATCTCCTCAATGCCCTTTGTATCATTACCTGTAATGATAAGATCATCTACATACACACACATGTAGACCACAAGTTCTCCTCTTTGTTTGATGAAGAGAGATGGATCCGCCTTGCATTGATTGTAACCACATTTGATCAAATAGTCCACCAATCTTTGGTTCCAAGCCCTTGGAGCTTGCTTTAGGCCATAAAGTGCCTTCTTCAACCTACAAACATGATGTGGAAACTCTTTATGAACAAAACCTAGTGGTTGCTCCATGTATACCTCTTCTTCCAAGTCTCCATTGAGAAAGGCATTCTTGATATCCAATTGGAAGAGCTTCCATCCTTTGCTAGCAGCCATTGCAATGAGTGTCCTAATGGTGCTCATCTTTGCCACGGGGCTGAATGTCTCTTCAAAGTCCACTCCATAGGTTTGTGCAAAACCCTTAGCCACCAATCTTGCTTTGAACCTAGAAATAGATCCATCTGAATTCCTCTTTACTTTATACACCCACTTATTACCTATTACCTTCATGTTCTCCTTCTTGGGCACTAGAGTCCATGTTTGATTTTCCTCAAGTGCGTCGATCTCTTCTTGCATTGCCTCTTTCCATTCGGTGTACCTGCTTGCATCTTCATAGCAATCGGGCTCATGATCTTCTACTACTTTGTTCATATATGCATAATGTGTTGCCATGTATGAATCATAAGTAAACCTTTGAGTTGGATACTTAACTCTAGAAGACTTCCTTTCTTCACCTTTTGGAGGAATAAACCTCCTTTGCCTTGGGAACTTGATCTCTTTCTTTGACGTGGCTTCTTTCTCCATCATGTGTCCTTCATCATCTTCAACTTCATTACCTTCTTCATCCAACTCCACCAATGTTGCTTTGCCTTTGTTGATTGATTGTGCTTCATAGCTTGATGAAGGTCTCCCCCTCCATGGTGAGTTCATGCTTGAACTATCTTCATTGATGGAACACCTTGGGCCGCTTAGCTCTAGGTCGATTTGTTCTTCATCATGTCCATGCTTTTCTTCTTCATAGTCCTGCATACAATCATACTTCTTATACCAAGGGAGTAGCTCATCAAATGCTACATCCCTTGATATCCTCAAGTCCTTTGTATTTGGGTTGAAGCACCTGTAACCTTTATGATCATTTGAATATCCTAGAAACACACACTTTTCTGCCTTTGGTTGTAGCTTGTGCCTCAATTCACTTGGCACATGTACATAACAAGTACATCCAAATATCTTCAAGTGGGAAAGATCAGGTTTCTTACCATAATAGGCTTGATATGGTGTCAAGCCATGGATCCCTGAGGTAGGAGCCCTATTCATTAGATACACGGCGGTATTTGCTGCATCACTCCAAAACATGTTAGGTACATTCATCTCATTAAGCATTGCTCTAGCGATCTCGGCAATGTATCTATTCTTTCTCTCTGCTACTCCATTTTGTTGGGGTGTGTACCTGCATGTTACTTGCCTCTTGATGCCTTGATCCATTAAAAAATCAGAAAACTCATTTGAGAAATATTCTCCCCCTCCATCGGACCTTAGCTTCTTGATATATGTACCTGTTTCCTTCTCTACCATTGCCTTGAATGCTTTGAAACATGTAAACACATCTGATTTGTTTTTGATGAAATAAACCCAAACCATCCTTGTGCAATCATCTATAAAAGTGACAAAGTACTTGTTACCTCCAATGGATTGCTCTTTCGTTGGCCCCCACACATCTGTATGTATCAACTCCAATGGATGTTGGCTTATGTAGCCACTCTTCTTGAATGGAAGTCTCGCTTGCTTCCCTAGTTGACAAGATTCACATAAATGCTTCATACCTTGTCCTTGGAAGTTGGGAAGACCTTCAACCAGCCTCTTGAATTGCATTTCCTTCATTCTTTGTATGTTGATGTGACCTATCCTCTTGTGCCACAAGTCCAACTCCGAAATCCTCTTGTTTCCATATGTGAAGTAGACATGTTGAGTAGAATGAGAATTTACCTCCAAAGTGAAGAGTCTCCCTTGCTTCTTTCCTCTTGCTATGACCTTGTAACCTTGCTTAGGGTTCTCCACAAAGCATCCACCTTTGTTGAACCTTACTTGATAGCCTCTTTCAACCATTTGCCCAACGGACACCAAGTTCTTTGTGATGGTAGGTACATGCAAGACATCCTTGAGACATCTTCCTTCCTCCTTGTCATCCAAAGCTACATCTCCAACATGGGAGATCTCATGGGCTGTATCATCACCTGTTTCTACATGTCCTTTACCTTTGGGAACATGTAGATTAGTAAACCAAGAAGCATTGCAACTCATATGGTTGCTACATCCACTATCAATATACCAAGTGTTATCTACTTTGCTTGAATTCCCATTCATGTGCATCATCAAGAGATTGTCATTTTCTGAACTTGTAGAAGCATAATTACCTTGGCCTTTGTATGAAGAACCTTGATTATAGTTCCTTTGGTTTCCTCCTTGGTAGCAATCTCTAGCATAGTGGCCAAACTTGCCACATATGTAACATCCTTCGCCATCTTGATTCCTGTTTTGTTGATGTTGTCCTCCTCTTCCTCTTGATCTTCCTCTCCCTCTTTGTGATGAGGTGCCTTGGTCATGTCCTTGATTTGTTGAGTGGCCTTGCCTTCCTCCAAACCTTCCTTTGCCCCTTCCTTGTCCTTGTCTTCCTTTGCCCCTTTGATTACCTGCATAGAAAACTTGTGCATCTTTGCTTTTAGTTGAACTTCCACCTATGTTCATTTCTTCGGTGACCATGAGAGCAACCAATTGCTCAAAATCGGGAAGATTATCCCTTACATAAACTGAAGTGGTAAAGGGTTTCCACTTCTCATCATCTCTCAAACCATTGAGAGTATAAGCCACAAGATCGTCATCGTCTACGTGGCTTCCAATGGATCCCAATGCATCTGATAACTCCTTGACCTTAAGTATGTAGTCATTTATGCTACTCCCTGAGCTCTTCCTAAGGTTGTTGAGCTCATTCTTGAGTTGGATCTTCCTTGCTTTGGTGCTTGTTGAATAAAGCCTTTCAAGTGTCTCCCATACCTTCATGCTTGAATCCAGGTCTTGGATATGGCCGATCATGCTATTGCTAATGTGTTGGGAAAGAATAAAGATAACCCTCTTGTCTCTTTCATTCCATTCCCTAAAGGCCCTTCTCTGGTCATTGGTTGGATTCTCATCCAACCTAGGTCTTGGTTCACTTCCACTAATCAACCCCCAAAGCCCCTTGCCCATAAGATAGTTGGAGACCCTAAATCTCCATGGTTGATAGTTACCTTTGTCTAGCTTTTCAATTTGAGTGTTGAAGTCTCCCATATCTAGTCTTTGATACTTGACCTAGCCCTTGGCTAATGCTCCAATGTGTGTAAAATGAAAATGAGGCTCTGAGGTTACCTCAATCCAAAGCTTTCCTTAGATGGAC
>CM035434.1:6082524-6102524 GCA_020310875.1 Ceratopteris richardii
ATTTGAACCTGCAAAGTTTGGTCCCATCCAAAGCTTTAGTCAACAAATCTGCACATTGCATGTTGGTTGACACATAGGTCAGCTGAATGTCCTTGCTTAGCAACTTCTCCCTCACATAATGATAATGAACTTCTATGTGTTTGGTCCTGGCATGATAGATAGGATTAGCTGCAAGGTGAAGAGAACTTGTATTATCTCCAAAGATAATTGGAGGCCTAGTATGTAAGCCCAATTCTGTATACAAAAGCTTAATCCAAATTGCTTCTTGAGTGGCATTAGCTAGCCCTCTATACTCTGCTTCTGTAGAAGACAATGCAAGAGTTGGTTGCTTCTTTGCAGACCATGAAATTGGTTTGTCACCTGCAAAAGAAATGTATCCTAAAGTGCTTCTCCTATCATCCTTGCATCCTGCCCAATCTGCATCTGAATAAACTTTTATATCAATATCTGAAGTATAAGGAAAGTACAAACCATGGTTCTGTGTACCCTTGAGATACTTCAAGATTCTTTTGGCAGCCTCTAAGTGAGGTATCCTTGGCTTGTGCATAAATTGACTTAGCACACTAACTCCATATGCAATATCAATTCTTGTAAGAGTAGCATAGTTCAAGCTACCTACCATACTTTGATAACCTGTAATGTCTTAGACTTCATCACCTTCATGGGCACTTAGCTTTAGGTTCACCTCCATTGGAGTACTAGCTGCTTTAGCATCGTTCAAGTGAAATTTTTTCAACATGTCCTGCACATACTTCTTCTGAGTAATGTATACTCCTGAATTAGTGTAAACTAATTCAAGTTCCAAAAAATACTTCAATAGCCCAAGATCATTGATCTTGAACTCCTTCATCATTTGGCTTTTGATGCTTCTGATTCCATTTACATCATTACCTGTAATGATGATGTCATCAACATAGACACAGAGATAGATTATCTCTGAATTACTTCTCTTAATGAACAAAGTAGTGTCAGCCTTACTCATGATAAAACCTTGGTCTTGGAGGTATGTAGTTAGCCTGTAATTCCATGCCCTAGGTGCCTGCTTCAATCCATATAAAGCCTTCTTTAATTTGCAAACATAAGTTACCTTCTTAGGGTCTTCATAGCCAAGAGGTTGTGACATATAAACCTCTTCTCAAATCCATCCATTCAAGAAAGCATTCTTGACATCCAATTGATACATGTTCCAATTCTTTGATGCAGCCACACTCACCAACACTCCGATTGTTGGCATCTTGGCCACAGGAGAAAATGTTTCTTCATAGTCAATGCCTTGGGTTTGTGCAAAACCCTTGGCTACTAATCTGGCCTTGTACATGTTAATTGTGCCATCAAAATTTCTTTTCAATTTATAGATCCATCTGGATCCTATTACCTTCATGGAGTCCTTCTTGGGTACTAACTCCCATGTATCACTCTCCTTGAGTGCTTCAATCTCCTCATCCATAGTTTCCTTCCATTCTGATTTTGTGATTGCTTCTTCATATGATCCTGGTTCTTCATTTAGCAAATCCTTTGCAAGATAAATTGAATGTTTAGTAACAAGAGATGTATCATACCCATATCTGATAGGTTTTTTGCTCTCTCTTTGAGACCTTTTGATTGATTGAGTTGAAGATTCTGGTATGTCCTCAAGCTTCTTCATCTTCATTTTACCTTTGGACTTCCATGCCTTGAACTCTTCAAGGTTGATTGTATCTTCATCATCTGAACTTGACTCTCCATCCTGAGTAGGTTCCTCCTTTGTAAGTTTTGGAAATTCTTCTTCCAAATCATAGGGTAGTTTGACCTTCCTGCATTCATTCTCATACCAAGAATCATTCTCATCAAAGATCACATCTCTGCTTACCATAAATCCCTTATTGGTACGGTTATAGAACTTGTAACCTTTTTTATTTAAATCATATCCAATGAAAATACATTTTTCAGCCTTTGGATCTAGCTTTCCTCTTACCTGTGAAGGAATGTGTACATATGCTACACATCCAAAAATTTTGCAGTGATCGAATGATGGTCTCTTACCATGCCATGCTTCATATGGTGTCATACCATCAAGTGACTTTGATGGTAACCTGTTTATGAGATAGGTGGCAGTAGAAACACTCTCTGCCCATAGATAGTTAGGTAATTTCTTCTCATTAAGCATAGATCTAGCTGTCTCAACAATTAACCTATTTCTTCTTTCAGCTACCCCATTCTGTTCAGGAGAGTACCTTGTGGTTATTTCCCTTTTGATGCCTTTGTCCTGCAAGAAGTCCTCAAATTCATTGGAGAAGTACTCACCTCCTCCATCTGACCTTAGCCTCTTCAAATTCCTTCCTGTCTGATTTTCAACTAATGCAAGATATTTCTTAAAACAATCAAATACCTCATCCTTGTGCTTTATAAATTATAATACAGTCCATCTGCTATAGTCATCAATAAAAGACACATAGTACCTTGAACCTGAGACTGAGGGGTCTTTGCTAGGTCCCCATACATCTGTGTGTACAAGCTCTAGATAGTCTTCATGCATATATCCTTTCTTGGAGAAGCGCAACCTGTGAGACTTACCAAATTGACAAGCACCACACTTGTAAATCATATGTTGCTTGGATACATTAGGTATCCCAAGCACACATTGGTCCTTGCACATTTGCTTCAAGGTCCTTTCTCCTATGTGCCCTAATCTCTTGTGCCAAATCTCAAGCTCTGAAAGTGTTTGATCTTTATAACTGTATAATGCAATGTTCTTTGTATCTTCCAACTCAAAAGTGAAAAGTCTACCTGATTTTTCTCCTTTAGCTATCCTTTTGAATCCATGTCTTGGGTCCTCCACAAATGCTCCATACTGATTGAATCTCACTTGCAACCCTTTCTCTACAATCTGACCAACACTCATTAAGTTCTTTGTAATTGTAGGTACATAAAGTACTCTGCTCAACAAATTGTGATTACCATCACAAGTTTTCACATTTCCAACTTTAACTACAGAATGCTTTGTATCATCACCTGTTTGGACTTGGTGTTTACCTTTTGGTTCCTCAAGATCAGAGAGTAGTGCCACATTACCAGCCACATGATTTGAACACCATGAATCAATATAAAATAAGTGATCATCATTTGTACCTGACTTTGAAGTCATGTTCATGATCAAGAGAGAGTCATCCTGCTCCTCTGTGTAGTTGTTGTAGTCCTTTCTGTTTTTGAATCCTCCTTGGTAGTTGCCATTGTAATTGTTGTTGTAGTTGTTGTTATAATTGTTGTTGTGGCTTTGGTGATGGCTGAACCTTCCTCTAGACTGAGAGTATCCACCTCTTTGGTAGCCTCTTCCTCTCTGATTTTTGTAATTCCTATAACACTCATCTGTGGTGTGGTTTGACAAACCACAAATGTTACATGGTGATGAGTTATAGGGTCTCCCCCTACCTTGCTTACCTCCTCTGCCCCTACCTCTTGAAGATCTACCTCTCCCTGCATAGTTGGCTTGGGAGGTAGAGCATTCATCTTCCACCTTCTTACTCTTGCCTTTATCCTTAGATTTCTTATCAGTGTATAGGGCAGAAGAGTTGTTACCTTTGGTAGTATCTCCACTCTTGGTAAGCTTTGCTTCATGTGTGAATAGTTGACCCATGAGAGTTGTAAGATCTGGAGTGTGCATGTCCATGTAGAGATCCATTGCAGTGGTGAAGCTTTCCCACTTGTCATCAGCCTTGATTCCATTAATTACCTGCCTTACAATTTTTTCTTCTTCAATTTCTTCTCCTATGCTTGCTAACTGATCTGCAACATCTTTGATCTTGGTCACAAATTCTAAAACAGCTTGCTTAGGTTGCTTCCTTAGTGTTGTGAATTCAATCCACAACTGATTTTTCCTAGCCCTTGTATTAGAGGAAAAATATGATGACAAGGTTTCCCAAGTCTCTTGGGAGGTCTTACAATTTCTGATATGAGGTAAAAGAAAGTCAGATATAGAGTTGAGTAAATAGGACCTTGCCAATGCATCCCTTGCACACCATGTGTTGAGTTTTTCTTGCTCCTCCTTGGTTGGCAAACTTCTTGCTTTGAATGAGGGCAATTCCTCATCTCCTGAGATGTATCCATAGAGACTCCTTCCTTGTAAGTAGGTCTTCATCCTTAGAGACCAAGCTTGATAGTTTTTCCTGTCCAATTTGTCAATAAATGAAGGAAAACCATCTCCCATTTTACCTTATTTGCTATGATACCACTGTTGGGAAAGATGGATGGATGATCCAAGAGACTGAGTAGGTACTGCTAAACCTGCTTTGCACCAGCCCTCTTTAGCTTCAGATTTGATTAGTAGACTTCATTAGCTTCCCAATGACACCAAGAAATAGCCTATGTCCTTTGGAAATGATGTGTGCAATGGTTGGATCAAAACAGATAACTTTGGAGGTCACAAACTCAAGAAAACCTTCTATTTTGGTCTTGACACTTGCTGAATGTTTTGCTCAGTGTGACCACCACAGTAGCAATTGATAAAATTACTTCTAAGGGTATTCAATTAACTTAGTAAGCTACCATTTGCAAGTGGAATGATGTAAAATGACAAACTATACTCAGAGAAATTGATTTAGCAAAATTTGGTATACCCCCGACTTTTTAGGACTATAGCAGAGATAGACCAGTGAGCACCTCGACGACGATTTCTCTAAATTGGCTGAATGAAATCACTTGAAACCTTGGCAGCATGTAGATAACTTTGAGCTGAATCCAACAAGGTTTGAATCACTGAATTTGGAATAGTATTGGCTGAGATATGCCCTTGACAAGTTGACAGACTTTTGAGTAGACTAGCAGAGAACACAAAGATGAATGATGTAAATGTATCTATTGATTAACAATTGTATACAATCCCATTGGCATGACTAGCATTGCCTAATGGTTTAGAGAGGTGTAGGCTATGGTATAGTCCTTACACACACTCAAGCTCAACAGAATGAGCCTTGGGAATGGAGTGATCTACCCGCGACTTTTTCACATCCAATTTTATAGGAAATGACTTAGGATTTGAATTCAAATTCAAATTTTTGGCTTCCTATGATCAAGCATCTAAAAGTTTGGAGATATTCTCTCAATCAAGTGATCTATCTCAATCAAGTGATCTACGTTTCCACGAATCACTTAGGTAGGTGATTACAAAAGATTCTAAGTCAAATTAGACTTTTACAATGAGGTAAAGTGGTAAGTAATCACTAGCATATGTTCCTATGGTTCTTTATATGTATGTAGAGTCTTCATGATAACTTTCAAGCCAAATGTGTAGGCTTGTTATTTACACCAACAATATATATATATATATATATATATATATATATATATATATATATATATATATATATATATATATATATATATATATATATATATATATATATATATATATATATATATATATATATATATGATTTGTAATTATATAATGAGTTTTATGTATTTTAATCATCAATTGTATACATGTTTGACTCGGGAAAGCATTTTTTACTTATATACGTTGATAAATCAAATTTAAAATAGACCACTATTGTGATTGTCTGACTCGCTACATCCCTCTCATAGTAGTATAAGAATGAGCAATAAATCTATTGAGATTGTTTGAATCGCCACTTTGAGTTTTACTCTCGAAATAGTATAGAGAGTGTAGAGGGACTATTGTGATTGTCTGAATCTTTGACTCTTACTCTCACAATAGTCACTTATATTCATATGAGCATAATTAGTGTAGGTCATAAGGTGTATAAAAACTATTGTCATTGTTTGATTTTATGATTGTTACTATAACAATAGGTATATACACTCATGTGATAACACTCATACATAGAATAGTGAGTGTATATAAACTCTTATGAATGTGTGATTCTTTGAGTTTTACATTATAATGTCTGATTCAGTTCAAGATTATAATTATATATTCTTTTTAATTATAAACCTACTTGTCTAATATCATATCCATATTTCTATCATTTCTTCATACATTTACTGACTCATCTATTTCAATATCTGTCATTTTATGTATCTGTCAATTTTGATTCAATTATATCTGATAGTCAAATTCTTATTTTTGCATAGATGGCAGGTAAAATAAATAAGCAGGAGCAAAAATTTTTGGAAGATTTTGTGTGTTCCTACATGTATGGAATTCGAGAGGATGAAATCACTCTAGCAATGGATATATTTAATTACAAACGTTTCATTGAGTAATTATCTAGAACAACATATATCAATATTGAAGATAAATTTGGCAGTGTGTCAGATGGAGCACATGTATTAGATGAGCAAATGTTTAAAGAGCTCACTCGTATCTTTGGACAAATCATCAAATTAGCAGAGTCATCAGCGTTGGAGACCACCACAATGCCTCGATTCTTTGACAAAATCAAATTTGTTGATTTACATTATCAAACAATGAAGAGAGGAAAGCAAGTAAAACCTTCCACGACTCAACAGGAAGAGAGACCATCTGTAAATACAAATGCAAGAAATACATGTGAATATGGAAGATCAAACATCGAATAATCTTTGTTTGCTTCCATATTCATAAATTCAATTTGAAGATGCTGCTCTTGTAGGGGAAGGACAATATGGAATGATTCATAATGTCCAAATAATCCACCCACGGTTCATCAACGAAATATTTGCCGCAAAGTTATTCAAATTACATGGTGCTTACATACAGACAAGAGAGAACGAAGCCATGAATGAAGCCACAATTTTATCTGTTACGTAGAGTGGAATTATTAATCCTGTTGGATTAGCTAGGCATCATAGAAAAACTTCGTGTCTCATTTTCTGATTGTGGAATGGTGGTACATTAGACATGTGGATGGAGAAAATGAAAAAAGAGTACTTAAATGTACCATGAAGTAGAGGTATTAAAGACACAGAAGGAGACATAACAACTGTGAAAACAAACATTTGGAAGCTAATAAATGGATTGTTGCAAACAATATCCTTTTTACACACTTGTAATATTTTCCACAACAATCTCCATCTAAGCAACATTTTGTTGCATTTTGAAGCTGAGCATGTTTATATTGGATTATGTGATTTTGGTAGAGCAACATATTACCAACCAAAAAATGTTTTTCGAAGCTACCTGATTTGGAAATATCAACTAAAAATGAGTGGAGCTGAAAGTACTGGTGGATTGCACCCGAATGTATATCCACAAGCCCTCCACCTTTTAACAAAAGTCAAGAGACATTTACGATTTCGATACTTCTATTGCAACTCTTGAAATATATAGATTTAAATTGTTATCCCATTGATAGAAATGGGATTTACAAGTTCAAATATGCTTTAGAACTATCTTGTGACAGAGATGTATCAAAAAGAGTAGACGCACATGAACTACTTAGAGTATTTTCGAATCTTACTCGATATGGTTTAAAAATATCCATGACGGATGGATTAAGACCATATTGAAAATGATCTGTATTCAGTTGAACTATATGGATTAAATGATATAGATTTATTTACATTAAGTTAAGTAAATATTGTGGACTCATTTGAACTATGTGGATTAAACTAAGTGGTATCATTTGAGTTCAATGGATTAATTGAAGTGGTATCATTTGAATTGTGTGGATTAGATAAAGTGGTATCATTTAAATTATGTGGATTAAATGAATTAAACTCATTTGTAATAGATAGATTAAATGATGTGGATTCATTTGAATGATGTGAATTAAATTATGTGGATTAAATTATGTGGTGTCATTTGATCTATGTGGATTAAACTAAGTGGTATCATTTGAGTTCAATGGATTAATTGAAGTGATATCATTTGAATTGTGTGGATTAAATAAAGTGGTATCATTTAAATTATGTGGATTAAATGAATTAAACTCATTTGTATTAGATAGATTAAATGATGTGGATTCATTTGAATGATGTGGATTAAATTATGTGGTGTCATTTGAAATATGTGGATCTACTGAAATAGATTCATTTGAACTAGGTGGTGATACATTATTAAATCCACTATAAGGGCTGTTAAAAATTAAGGATTTTTGCTATTCTGACATTGTTTTGTGTATCTTTGTATGTATACGAGCTCCTTTCAGTCTGTTGGATCACATGAAATAAGGCTCAAGCTTAAGTTCGAGCCTCTAAACTTTTCGAGCGAAAAGAAAAGTATATGAAGTTTGAGTTTGTTATGCCACAATATATAATTCGAAGCTCTAAATTTTGATTGTGTCACATAATATCACGCTCCAACTTAAATTCGAGCCTCTAAATCATATCAAGTCTCAGTGTGATATGAGGCTCCGTACGAGGCACCAATCTTGAGGAACTCTGAGGCATTCAGTGCTAGGTTAGACTTGAACCCTAGCCATCTGCGTAAGAGAATAAGGCACATCCGCTAAACCACGCCCGCTCGATTACAATAGTACTCTTAACTTGACACTATTTTGAAATTTGAACAAAGTATGCTCAAACTTAAGTTTGAGCCTGTCAAATTAAACAGTGTCTTATGTGCAAAAGAACAAACACGCTCGAGCTTAAGTTCGAGCCTCTGTTTTGGGAGGCTCAAACTTAAGGTCGAGTCTCTCAACTTTTCTAGGTCAAGCCTCTCAGCTTTTCTAGTGATATCAACTTTAGGATTGTTGTGTCTTATATGCAAAAGAACAAAGAGGTTCGAACTAAGTTCGAGCCTCAAAATCAATTCAATTTTGGGAGGCTCAAACTTAAGTTTGAGCTTCTCGACTTTTCTAGCCATATCAAGTTTAGGATTGTTGGGTCACATGATATCAGGCTCGAAATTAAGTTCTAGCCTCTTAGGTTCGACCATGTCAGGTTCGATGCTTATAATCATATCAAGTTTGGGATTGTTTACTCATATGATCTGAGGCTCAAACTTAAGTTCGAGCCTCTGAATTTTGACTTATAATCATATCAAATGTGGGATTGTTTACTCACATGATATGAGGCTTGAAGTTAAGTTTGAGCCTCTGAATTTTGATATTGTGTCATTAGAGTCGAACCTTTCAGGATCGCGCCTATAAATCATATCAAGTTTGAGTCTGTTGTGTCACATGATATGAGGCTTGAACTTAAGTTTGAACTTCAAAGTTTTGAGTCTATTGTGTCCCTTAATATCTGGCTCGAACTTAAGTTCAAGCCTTAGAATCATATCAACAGTCACTCTATTGAGGCACATGAAATGAGGTTTGACCTTTTTCACCCATATCAAGTTTGGATTTTTGTGTCACATGATATGAGGCTCGAACTTAAGTTCGAGCCTATCAGGTTCGAGCTTTATAATCATATCGAGTTTGGGATTGTTTATTCATATGATATGAAGCTCGAACTTAAGTTTGACCCTCTGAATTTTGACATGATATGAAGCTTGAACTTAGGTTTGAGCTTTTGAGTCTATTGTCTCCCTTAGTATAAGGCTCAAACTTTAGTTCGAGCCTTAAAATCATATCAACAGTCAATCTATTAAGACACGTGATATATGGCTCGAACTTAAGTTCGAGCCTCTCACTTTTTTCACCCATATCAAGTTCGGATTGTTTGGTCACATGATATAATGCTCGAACTTAAGTTCGAGTCTCTCAGAATCGAACCTCTAAATGACATCGAGTTTGAGTCTGTTGTGTCACATAATATAAGGCTCGAACTTAAGTTCGAGCCTTTGAATTTTGAGTTTGTTGTGTGATCAAGCTCGAACTTAAATTGGAGCGTTTGAATCGATATTAACTGTCAGTTAACGAGTCACATAATCAATTCAATTTTGTGAGGCTCAAACTTAAGGTCGAGCTTCAGAATCAACTGTCAGTTATTAAGTTCGAGCCTCAGAATCAATTCAAATTTGGGAAGCTCAAACTTAAGGTCGAACCTCTCAGCTTTTCCAACCTGTCAGATTCTCCAGTCATATCAACTTTAGGATTTTTGTGTATTATGTGCAAAAGACTCGAACTTAAGTTCGAGCCCGAACTTAAGTTCGAGCCCAAATTAAGTTCGAGCCCAAATTAAGTTCGAGCCTCTCAACTATTCCAGCCATATCAAGTTTAGGATTATTGGGTCACATGATATGAGGCTCGAACTTAAGTTCGAGCCTCTTAGGTTCGACCCTGTCAGGTTTGACACTTATAATCATATCAAGTTTGGGATTTTTTTACTCATATGATATGAGGCTCGAAACTAAGTTCGAGCCTCTGAATTTTGACTTATAATCATATCAAGTTTGGGATTCTTTACTCACATGATATGAAGCTCGAACTTAAGTTCGAGCTTGTGAATTTTGATATTGCGTCATCAGACTCGCACCTTTCAAGATCAAGCCTATAAATCATATCAAGTTTGAGTGTGTTGTGTCACATGATATAAGGCTTGAACTTAAGTTCGAACTTCAAAGTTTTGAGTTTATTGTGTCCCTTAATATCAGAGTCGAACTTAAGTTCAAGCCTTAGAATCATATCAACAGGCAGCCTATTTAGGCACATGAAATGAGGCTCGAACTTAAGTTGGAGCCTCTCACCTTTTCCATGCATATCAAGTTTGGATTGTTGGGTCACATGATATGAGGCTCCAACTTAAACTCGAACCTCTCAGGATCGAACCTCTAAATGATATCAAGTTTGAGTCTGTTGTGTCACATAATATAAGGCTCGAACTTAAGTTCGAGCCTCTGAATTTTGAGTCTGTTATGTCATCAGGCTCGAACTTAAATTCGAGCATTTAAATCAATATGAAGTGTCGGTTATTGAGTACATGATGGGAGGATCGAACTTAAGTTCGAGCCTTTCAGCTTTTCCAGCCATATCAAGTTTAAAAATTATTGGGTCACATGATAAGTTCGAACCTCTCAAGTTCGAGCCTCTCAGGTTCGAGCCTCTCAAGTTCGAGCCTCTCGGGTTCGAGCCTCTCAGGTTTAAGCCTCTCAGGTTGGAGCCTTATAATCATATCGAGTTTAGGATTTTTTATTCATATGATATGAGGCTCAAACTTAAGTTCGAGCCTCTGAATTTTGACGTGATATGAGGCTCGAACTTAAATTTGAGCTTCTAAGCTTTAAGTCTATTGTGTCCCTTAATATGAGGCTCAAACTTTAGTTCGAGCCTTAAAATCATATCAACAGTCAATAAAAAACTTTCCACCTTGTTTAAATCGAAAACAAATCCATAGATTGATCATGGAATAACATTTGTGGTGGTCTTTATTCCCATTGCAATTCTGTACAAATGACTCAACAAAGTTATGGAAGCCTTTGGCAAAGGAGGAGACTTCTTTGCCTTGTTTAATGAGTCTTTCACAAATGTCTCACTATAACTTTTATTTTTTTCATATTGTATATCTGTGATATTATATTTCTCACAGAGTTTTCCCAAGTCAAAACCTCTGTTGTTAAATCAATAAAAAATGCAATTATAGCATTTTTCAACACTCGATCTATCTTTAATCTCCACGCCATTTCTTCCATGTCAACCATGTGCTTCAATGATTTTTCCTTTTTTAACAAAATTTTCTTTTCGAAAACTACCTTTTGAATGTTGGATTGATACATCTTCATCGTTTTGTATAGCCTTTGATGATGATCCTAAATCTTTGTTTGAATAACCTTTCAGCTTTCGTTTCTTAGATCTCCCAATTACATCTGAGCTTCTCTTCAAAGATTTTGACTTTTGAGTTAATTTTTTGGCTTCTTTTATAATTTTCACTAATTCTTCTATTGATTCGATTGATCCAATTGAGCCTAATGATCGATCAGACTTTGAGATATTATCTTTCATATCATCCAAACAAAAAGTCTCCCATGATAAGCAAAACTTATTCGCATTAATATTCTCACCATCTGGAAGCACTTTACACGTAAAAGACGGTATGCCTTGTGCATTTACATCTTGTTTAACATGAACAATAGTACCCACATCACCATATGTAGATCCTGCATCTGTCATAAATAAATGTATATCTGCTTTGAAGTTTCCTTCCTGATCATAAGTATGAGCAAACCATTTCATGTCTTCTTTATGTGTCAAATCAAAAGATTTCTGAACCTTAATCCTATTTTAAGGAACCTTCATCCCACTTGTTTTTTATAAATTTTCCAGTGAAAATAAATTATCGGTAACATTGGTTTGAAATTCATTCCTTTTTTCCATTGCTCTTGAAAGTCAAACAAATATTTTCTTTTAGTATCACATCAACATAATAACAAACAATATCAACATAATAACATCAACTTTCTCATTCATACTCATCAAATTTATTATCATGAACTTTCTCATTCATATTCATCAAATTTATTATAATACTATTATCTATAATTATTAAAATTTAGATTATAGATTATTATCAAGTTTACGAACTTCGAGGCTCTTAAGCTCGAGCATCTTGTGTTTAAATTACAAAATAAATTTGAGCTAAAAATACTATTCTTCTTGCTGGAATAGAGAAGAGGACTTGAACTTAAGATCGAGTGTCACATCATGTGACTCAATAGACTGATACTTGATATGATTCAGAATTTTGAACTTAAATTCAAACTTTGATGACGAATATTCAGAGGCTCGAACTTAAGTTCAAGCCTCTTATCATGTGAGCCAACAATCAAACTTCATATGATTCTAAAGCTCGAACTTGAGGCTCAAACTTAAGTTCGAGCCTCATATCATATGACCAATAATCCCAAATTTAATATGACTCATATTATGTTACTTAATACATCGACACTTGAATATAATTCAAAGGCTAGAAGCTCGATATTATGTAACACAACAGACTCGAAATTCAAAGGCTCCAATTTAAGTTCGAGCCTCGTATCATGTGACAAAGTTTGAGCCTCATATCGTATGAGTAAACAATCCCAAACTTTGATATGATTATAAGGTCAAACCTAACAGGCTCGAAATTAAGTTCGAACCTCATATCATGTGACCCAACAATCCTAAACATATATGGATGGAAAAGCTCAGAGGCTTGAACTCATATCATGTGACTCAACAACTGACAGTTGATATTGATTCAAAGGATATTATGTGACACAACAAATTCAAAATTCAGAGGCTCGAACTCCTTATAACATGTGATACAACAGACTCAAACTTGATCTCATTTAGAGGCTTGATCCTGAGAGGTTCAAACTTAAGTTCAAGCCTCATACATGTATAATCCCAAATTTTATGATTCTAAGGCTCGAACCTGAGAGGCTCAAATTTAAGTTTGAGCCTCAAATCATGTGATCCAATAATCCAAACTTGACATAGATGGAAAAGGTGGGAAGCTAGAACTTAAGTTCGCCTCAAAACATGACCCAACAATTTAAACTTGACATAGATGGAAAAGGTGGGAGGCTAGAACTTAAGTTCGAGCCTCATATCATATGTCTCAGTAGACTAACAGTTGATATGATTCAAAGGCTCGAACTTGAATCAGAGGCTCGAAATTAATTTTGAGTCTTATATCATGTATACGTTCGAGCCTCATATCATGTATAATGTATAATCCAAGCTTTATGATTCTAAGGCTCAGACCTGAGAAGCTCAACTTTGAGAGGCTCGAACTTAAGTTCGAACCTCTCAAGGTCGAGTTTAAGTTTGAGCCTTTGATATCGATTCAAAGTCTTGAATTTAAGTTCGAGCCTGATATTATGTGACACAATAGACTCAAAATCTAGGGGCTCGAACTTAAGTTCGGGCCTTATGTCATATGAGACAACATAGTCAATCTTGATGTCATTTAGAGGCTCGATCCTGAGAGGCTCGAACTTAAGTTCGAGCCTCATATCATGTATAATCTCAAACTTGATGATTCAAAGGCTCGAACCTGACAAGCTCAACCTTGAGAGGCTTGAACTTAAGTTCGAGCCTCATATCATATGACCCAACAATTTCAAACTTGATATCGGTGGAAAAGGTGAGAGAGTTCGAGCCTCATATCATGTGTCTGAATAGACTGACAATTCATATGATTCTAAAGCTCGAATTGAAGTTCGAGCCTCATATCATATCAATGGGCTCGAACTTAAGTTCAAGCCTCATATCATATGACCCAACAATTTCAAACTTGATATCGGTGGAAAAGGTGAGAGAGTTCGAGACTTATATCATGTGTCTCAATAGACTGACAATTGATATGATTCCAAAGCTCGAATTGAAGTTCGAGTCTGATATTAAGAGACATAATAGATTCAAAACTTAGAAGCTCGAACTTAAGCTCGAGCCTCATATCATGTGACTATAATAACTGACAATTGATATCGATTCAAAAGCTCGAATTTAAGTTCGAGCCTGATATTATGTGACACAATAAAGTCAAAATTCAGAGGTTTGATCATATGACACGACAAACTCAAACTTGATGTTATTTAAAGGTTCGATCCATATAGGTTCTAACTTAAGATTGACCCTCATATCATATATAATCCCAAACTTTATGATTGTAAGGTATGAACCTGACAAGCTCGACCTTGAGAGGCTTGAACTCATATTATGTGACCCACATTCAAATGAATCCACATCATTTAATCTATCTATTACAGATGAGTTTAATTCATTTAATCTACATAATTTAAATGATACCACTTTATTTAATCCACACAATTCAAATGATACCACTTCATTTAATCCATTGAACTCAAAGAATACCACTTAGTTTAATCCACATAGTTCAAATGACACCATATAATTTAATTCACATCATTCAAATGAATCCACATCATTTAATCTATCTATTACAAATGAGTTTAATTCATTAATCCACATAATTTAAATGATACCACTTTGTTTAATCCACACAATTCAAATGATACCACTTCAATTAATCCATTGAACTCAAATGATACCACTTAGTTTAATCCACATAGATCAAATGACTCCACAATATTTACTTCACTAAATGTAAATAAATATATATAATTTAATCCATATAGTTCAACTGAATACAGATCGTTTTCAATATGGTCTTAATACATCCGTCATGGATAATTATAAACCATATCGAGTAAGATTCAAAAATACTCTTAGTAGTTCATGCGCGTCTTCTCTTTTTGATACATCTCTGTCACAAGCTAAGTCTAAAGCATATTTGAACTTATAAATCCCATTTCTATCGATGGGATAACTATTTAAATCTATATATTTCAAGAGTTGCAATAGGAGTATCGAAATCGTAAATGTCTCTTGACTTTTGTTAAAAGGTGGAGGGTTTGTGGATATACATTCGGGTGCAATCCACGAGTACTTTCGGCTCCACTCATTCTTAGTTGATATTTCCAAATCAGGTAGCTTTGGAAAACATTTTTTGGTTGGTAAATATGTTGCTCTACCAAAATCACATAATCCAATATAAACATGCTCAGCTTCAAAATGCAAAAAAATGTTGCTTAGATGAAGATCGTTGTGGGAAGTATTACAAGTGTGTAAAAAGGATATTGTTTGCAACAATCCATTGATTAGCTTCCAAATGTTTGTTTTCATAGTTGTTATGTCTTCTCATGTGTTTTTAATACCTCTACTTCGTGGTACATTTAAGTAATCTTTTTTCATTTTCTCCATCCACATGTCTAATGTACTGAAGGGGGAAGTATCTCAACCCCTAAGCAACGACGAAGCGTGAATGAACTCCACAGGTATCCTTCTTTGACCTCTGCACACCAAAAATGCTCTTACTCAGAGCATATGCAGAGAACTCCAGTGAACTTTTGTAGACCTGTAGTAGAGACCAAGAGCTTTCCAACAAAACAAATTTCACTTCAAATTGATGCTTACACAAGGAGAAACAATGTCTACAACATGAGCTAGTTGAATGCTCACAACTGCCAGTCAAGCAGATACCTCACTTCACTCCAGCAAGCTTTTCTCAGAGATTATACAGAGAATGAATCACAAACTTGGGTCAACTTTAGAGGACTTTAATAGCTACCCAATGACACCAAAATCATAGCAAATGGATACATAGAGAAGGAGAACCAGCCCTTACAACAGAGAGCAAAATATTTCCAACAGAGCCTACACACCAAGAGAGATATCAATCACACAACTTCACTAAAATGAATGTTGCTCCCAGATTACTTAGAGAATGATCTAGAGAATTTGTGATCATAACATAGACTCTAATAGCTATCCAATGAGACAAGAATTACATCAAATGGATACCATATGAGGGAGAACCAATGCTAACAACTCAAGGGTAGAGAGTTGCAACACTGCCTGCGCACACACATAGATATGCATACTAAAAGAAAACAAACAAGCAAGCAAGGGGCTAGCTTCAGCAAGGGGCTTGCTTATCACAACTCCAGCACTTAGTGCTCACTTTACATGAGCTAAAACTCCAAGAAGATGGCCCAAAAGAAGTCGGGATACATGCTCCTTTTATAGTGAGAAGTGTGCCCCTAAAATCTAGGAACTACCTTTCCAAATCAGCCTCCTAACTTGGAGGAATTAGTTGAGATGACTTGGGGAGTGGTTGAGTGACTTTTCTTGATGGAATCTCGTGGATTTTGGCTTCCTTTGATTGCTCCACATGTCCATAAAAGATTCCCCATGAATTTGTAGCTTGAAGTTTGACTTTTAACACTCCCCCTCAAACTTCAATTCTTCGTCCTCATCCAAGCTCCTTCATGTTGATGCATTGCTTGAATTTTGAAATCTTCATCCCATCCAAAGCCTTTGTAAACATGTCTGAAACTTGGTCCTTGGTACCAATATGATGTACTGAAACTTCCTTGGATATCACCTTTTCCCTTATGAAGTGATAGTGCACTTCAACATGCTTGGTTCTAGCATGATAGACAGGATTCGATGCTAGATGAATGCTACTCATGTTGTCACAAAAAATTGGATATGTGTCAACCTGCAAATTAAGCTCCATAAATAACTTCTTAATCCACATTAGCTCACATGTGACTTGAGCCAAAGCTCTATACTCAGCCTCCGTGGAAGATAATGCCACCATGGGTTGCTTCTTTGAAATCCATGAGATGATCTTGCTACCTAGCATGACTAGGTAACCACTTGTACTTCTTCTATCCTCCTTGGAACCGGCCCAATCGGCATCAGAGTAAGCTTTGACCTGCATATCATCATCAAATGAATAGAACAATCCTTCATTTATAGTGGCCTTGAGATATCGTAACATTCTTCTTGCAGCTTGCAAGTGTGTAGTCCTTGGACTATGCATAAATTGTGATAACACTCCAACTCCATATGCTATGTCGGGCCTAGTTATTGTGGCATAATTGAAAGATCCTACAATAGATCGATACAAGGTTACATCCTCTAATGGCTCTCCATCAATGGAGCTTAGCTTTACATTAACTTCCATGGGATTTGAAATAGGCTTGCAATGTAGCATCCCAAACCTCTCAAGTAGGTCTAGAATATACTTCCTTTGTATGAACATAATACCTTCTTCTTTGTATACAACTTCAATGCCAAGGAAATACCTAAGATCTTCAAGATCAGAGATCCTAAAATCCTTTCCAAGCTTTGCCTTGATCTCCTCAATGCCCTTTATATCATTACCTGTAATGATAAGATCATCTACATACACGCACATGTAGACTACAAGTTCTCCTCTTTGTTTGATGAAGAGAGATGGATCCGCCTTGCATTGATTGTAACCACATTTGATCAAATAGTCCACCAATCTTTGGTTCCAAGCCCTTGGAGCTTGTTTTAGGCCATAAAGTGCCTTCTTCAACCTACAAACATGATGTGGAAACTCTTTATGAACAAAACCTAGTGGTTGCTCCATGTATACCTCTCCTTCCAAGTCTCCATTGAGCAAGGCATTCTTGATATCCAATTGGAAAAGCTTCCATCCTTTGCTAGCAGCCATTGCAATGAGTGTCCTAATGGTGCTCATCTTTGCCACGGGGCTGAATGTCTCTTCAAAGTCCACTCCATAGGTTTGTGCAAAACCCTTGGCCACCAATCTTGCTTTGAACCTAGAAATAGATCCATCTGAATTCCTCTTTACTTTATACACCCACTTATTACCTATTACCTTCATGTTATCCTTCTTGGGCACTAGAGTCCATGTTTGATTCTCCTCAAGTGTGTCGATCTCTTCTTGCATTGCCTCTTTCCATTCGGTGTACCTGCTTGCATCTTCATAGCAATCAGGCTCATGATCTTCTACTACTTTGTTCATATATGCATAATGAGTTGCCACGTATGAATCATAAGTAAACCTTTGAGTTGGATACTTAAATCTAGAAGACTTCCTTTCTTCACCTTTTGGAGGAATAAACCTCCTTTGCCTTGGGAACTTGATCTCTTTCTTTGACGTGGCTTCTTTCTCCATCATGTGTCCATCATCTTCAACTTCATTACCTTCTTCATCCAACTCCACCAATGTTGCTTTGCCTTTGTTGATTGATTGTGCTTCATAGCTTGATGAAGATCTCCCCCTCCATGGTGAGTTCATGCTTGAACTATCTTCATTGATGGAACACCTTGGGCCGCTTAGCTCTAGGTCGATTTGTTCTTCATCATGTCCATGCTTTTCTTCTTCATAGTCCTGCATACAATCATACTTCTTATACCAAGGGAGTAGCTCATCAAATGCTACATCCCTTGATATCCTCAAGTCCTTTGTGTTTGGGTTGAAGCACCTGTAACCTTTATGATCATTTGAATATCCTAGAAACACACACTTTTCTGCCTTTGGTTGTAGCTTGTGCCTCAATTCACTTGGCACATGTACATAAAA
Organism: Ceratopteris richardii; assembly: GCA_020310875.1. Lineage (NCBI taxonomy): Eukaryota > Viridiplantae > Streptophyta > Polypodiopsida > Polypodiales > Pteridaceae > Ceratopteris > Ceratopteris richardii. Next base: position 6,101,194 of record CM035434.1, read on the forward strand.
AGTACATCCAAATATCTTCAAGTGGGAAAGATCAGGTTTCTTACCATAATAGGCTTGATATGGTGTCAAGCCATGGATCCCTGAGGTAGGAGCCCTATTCATAAGATACACGGCGATATTTGCTGCATCACTCCAAAACATGTTAGGTACATTCATCTCATTAAGCATTGCTCTAGCGATCTCAGCAATGTATCTATTCTTTCTCTCTGCTACTCCATTTTGTTGGGGTGTGTACCTGCATGTTACTTGCCTCTTGATGCCTTGATCCATTAAAAAATCAGAAAACTCATTGGAGAAATATTCTCCCCCTCCATCGGACCTTAGCTTCTTGATATATGTACCTGTTTCCTTTTCTACCATTGCCTTGAATGCTTTGAAACATGTAAACACATCTGATTTGTTTTTTATGAAATAAACCCAAACCATCCTTATGCAATCATCTATAAAAGTGACAAAGTACTTGTTACCTCCAATGGATTGCTCTTTGGTTGGCCCCCACACATCTGTATGTATCAACTCCAATGGATGTTGGCTTATGTAGCCACTCTTCTTGAATGGTATATATATATATATATATATATATATATATAGATATCTATATATGTATACACACATATGTATACACACACACACATACACCCACACACACACACACACACACACACACACATATATATATATATATATATATATATATATATATATATATATATATATATATATATATATATATATATATATATATATATATATATATATATATATGTGTGTGTGTGTGTGTGTGTGTGTGTGTGTGTGTATATATATGTATATACACACTACGATATATATATATATATATATATATATATATATATATATATATATATATATATATATATATATATATATATATATATATATATATATATATATGTATATGTGTGTGTGTGTGTATGTATATACACACCAGTATGTATATGTGTGTGTGTGTGTACAACAATGAAGATATATATATACTGCTGTGAATATATATATATATATATATATATATATATATATATATATATATATATATATATATATATATATATATATATATATATATATATATATATATATATATATATATGTATGTGTTTCTTTTTCCTCATGCAATAAAGTGAGAATTTCCACAAATAAATAAATAAATAAATATATATATATATATATATATATATATATATATATATATATATATATATATATATATATATATATATATATATATATATATATATATACATACATACATACATACATGATGGGGGAAGTATCTCAACCCCTAAGCAACGACGAAGCGTGAATGACCT